>SNQJ01S0012644.1:89985-102525 GCA_010110895.2 Picea sitchensis
CTCTGCCCACAACCAATGCCTTAACATATCCTCCCTAACCAACAGGCTGCGAGTGTCACATAGTAACCAACGCACAAATAATTTCTTAAATGATGCATCCGCCCAACCACAAGGGGGGAGGCACGT
The DNA here is from genome assembly GCA_010110895.2 of Picea sitchensis. NCBI lineage: Eukaryota > Viridiplantae > Streptophyta > Pinopsida > Pinales > Pinaceae > Picea > Picea sitchensis. The sequence goes on from SNQJ01S0012644.1 coordinate 90,112, forward strand.
GGATTGTACGACCATCTGTGCACGCATTTCGATGTAAAGTACAATCATAATTGCAGGTTGCAGAGGGCATGAAAAATGAGATGAAATTCTTCTTGGGCTTGGGAGTGCCATATTTGGATCGAGGCATGGAGATAGTCATTTTTGGGTAATTTGACGCCACAAATTCAATGGTGTTGTTTGTTTTCTGATCTGAGCATTATTTCTGCAGCTTGATTTCAGAATGAGGTATACTTATGTATTTTTCCAAATTCTTTTGTTGAGTTAATGAAAGAGCCTACCCATTTGAGAGTAGGACCCAGAGACGTAGTCCACCAGGGACGAACTCTGTTATCAAGTTTTTGTGTTCATATATGATGATTATGTCTCTTCATTTTTTAGTTTTTCCTTCTTTAATGGTGCACTTTAATTTATTCTCATTTAATGCAATTCTTTATAAGTCATGATGAAAATATCCTGGATCACTTTGCATCTAAGATAAATAAATAAAAATTGCTTCCACTCCAAATAGTTATGAGGCGTGAGAAGTATTACTGGGGAATAATCCATCTTTTATGCGTTCTTCAATCTTCAATACCTGCAAAAAGAGTGTGGTGTGTCTTTTTCCTAGCAATTTGTCGACTCTGATACCATGTAAATGTGAATGAACCTGCACCGATAAGATCTAGCTAGCAAATGAGATAAATAGTTTGCAGAAAAATGAGAGAAGAGATAAACGAGAGAGTGAGAACAAAGAACTTGCATTAATTGTATTCCACACTCAAAGACTGAATAATTTATAATAGATATAGGCTACATGATTAACTAATGCACCATAGTAGTGATCTAAAGAGATCTAGACATTCATTGACAGCCATTGAAGTGAAATGCCACCTAGTCCTAGTTAACTGATCCATGCAATCATCAGTTAACTGAGTCACAACTTCCACTAGTCTAACTAGCTCTAAACTGAAGAGGAACATCCTATTTTGCAGGATAATATTCTCTAGAGAGAATATTCTCATCTAAGGAAGAGTTCTCAACATTGGACTATAAAACTTAGGAAAATTATTATAGTTGAGTGTGTAATATCTCCAACAAGGGCGATATTATCGCTCATCTATAACAAATTCCCCCTAAAGTGTGAAGTCAAAAGAGAAACTAATGGTCGAAACACTTTACAAGAATATGTATGTAAGGGTGTTGGAATACGAGTGTTGGGTGGAAGTTGCAAACAAAAATCAAACAATATATACTTATCACCCCCGAGGTAGGCATACCCATGATCGAAATAAACTGAGTCAAAGCGTGGCTGCCAAATAATACACTATGAATCCATGAAAGAACTGACTAAGGATATGGCCACCAAAGATACAATGTGGATCCATACCTCCATGACGCAACCATATCGTACCCATGAAAGAATACACAGTGGAGATATGATATGAAAAAAACATAAACGCGAACCAATACAAAGAGGATCTATGTGACATTGAACATATATATCAGTGAGATCACCAACATGATGGCCATACTTAATATTCTAAGCACCAAATAATATCCATCGGAACCTGGGTGAGAAACGTGACATAGGTGGGTGCCTAAGGGGTTCGTAGGGTCTTCGTCCTGATCCTGAAATGATACGATTCTAGCCACATGAATAGATGTGTTGATGTCAAACATGGTAGAAACCACTTGCTTACTAGTCATTATTGTATATCATTAACAAGTGTGAGGGAAATAACCGATGATGAAAATGTATCCCAAGGTACCTTAGTACATTCCAGCAAATGTGAATAAATGAGATGAATTCGAAAATTCATGGAATCATTCAATCAAAGATCAATGATGTAAACCTACTATCAAAAGTGAGGAGACCTACCATTGGGGCATGCAGGTTCCAAGGTACTAACTTCTTTCTAAGTCTAATTCTCGGATAATGTGTTAATGTCAATAGGAAAAAACTCATCGAAGGAGTTCCATGATGTGTCCCCCATCATTGATGTGAAACTGACATAGGAAAGTGATGTAAGATAATAGATCAAATGAACACAAACTGACACGCGGATGAATGTTGGTAATACTATAGAGTTGTTGATTTGGGCTAAAAAATCCCTTGAACATTGTGAGACACAACAACTGTCTTGGAAGCATTGACTTGATGAGATATAGACCAAAACATAGTGTGACGATAACTTGGGAAATCTTTGGGTGGGACGAAGAAGAATAATGAATCATAGGATTGGTATGACTCAGAGACAAGAAATTACCTAACTGTAAGACAAGACACAAACAAGTTTCGTGTTCAAGGGTGACAACAAACAACTGCCATAATTCTTTCCAAAAAACTGACCCACTTCCCTCAAATTTCCCCCCACCATGAACGAAGAGTACCTCTTTGTTTTTTAATGATCTTGAGGAGGATAATGGATGCTCGATATAGATTATCTTCGATGACTCCCTCATCATATGTTTAATGAACCTGGAGGAGGAGGGGTTCGATCTCATATGGGTCCTTCAATGTATGATTTTATGAGCCCATAGAAGGTAGAATTAGTGGTATTTTCACATTTATAGAGTGCAAAAAGAACTTAAAGGAGACTTCAAGGGCGTTATTTTTCGTAAATTTAGTCCCCCAAGCCTAAAAAAGTATAAAACAATTCAAGGGACAACTCTTATAGACAAGGTTCACTAGAGTATTCCTTTTTCATAATTAGTCCATCTTGTCCCAAAAGGGTTAAACTTACACCTAATAGATTCTCTTTCAAATCCTTTTAACGAGTGTGAAAGGAAACAAACTTGCTCGAAAATCTTTTCATGTTTAGAGAGTCTAAAAGAGATTAAAGGAGAATCCAAAGAATTCATTTTTCGTATAGTTTTTACGAGCCCCAAAAAGTGATAAAAGTATACTTGGTAACTTATTCTCATGTATTTACAAGAACAATAAAGAAAAAATACCAAGCTCATATAGATAGAACGAGTGGCATGCAACTAAGTTCCAATGGGAGGAATGAATCTTAAACAATGACTAAGATATGGGATAGCAAGTAGGAATGGCAAGTGAGGACCACTCACAGTAGCATGTCTCTCTATAGGGTAATTGCACAATGGGAGCAACGTGACACGAACGGATAGCGTGAAGAATAATTGCAATGGCCACTCACAAANAAAAAAAAAAAAAAAGTAGCAAGTGCAACCATTAAGCAGACAATAAGATGTCTGCTTCATTTTTTAACGAGCTTGAAACAAAGAATGAAACTATGCTCAAAGTGTCTGCTTAATTTTTTAACGAGCTTGAAATGGATAATAAAACTTTACTCGGAGTGTCTGCTTCATTTTTTAATGAGTTTGAAACATAGAATGAAACTATGTTCGGGGTTGGTTTCATTTTTTAACAATATTGAAACCGAAAATAAACTATGCTTGGAAGGATACCCATTGATGATTTTATTCCCAATGTGATGTCCAGAGGTTGGTACTTTTAGTGATACCCATTGGCGGTGTTTTTCCCAACATTATTTCCAAAGGTTTGTACTTTCCCCCCAACATGATCGACATAATCTAGTAGCTTAACTCCAACATGATGTTCATAGGATGGAGACATGCGCCCAATCTTGGTTTCGTTTGTTGACTCTTCTTCTCCATCTGATTAGACTCTTGGATACTAATAGGAATAGGTTCACTAGATAGGGAGGAAGAAAGAGGATCAATTGACACAGGTGGAGGAAATGAAGATTCATGTACTAGACCTAGTGGAAGACTCAAATCAATTGGAGGAGGGCATGTTTAATTTCTTAATGAGCTTGAAACAAACAATTAACTATGCTCATGGTTATCTCCAACCTTTGTTGGACTAAGTGGCATGGTGTCACCAAGTGATTCAAGCTCAAATGGGCTAGGTATTGCCCAAGGATTAAATGATTCTGGGGATTGTTTCACCGTATCCAAAAGCACGTTTATTGTGACAACCTGATGTGAGGGGTCAGGGGTAGGTAAGGGAAAAATTCCCATGAGCGAGGAATCCTTGAGGAGACCAACCCCCACAGTCTCATACTTAATATTGGAATGTCCTAGGAAAGGGATATTATTAGCAGTTTTGTTATGAATGTTGGGTTTGCAGTAATTGAGTTGGTCGATGGTCACAATTTTACCTTGGTGAGGGAATTTAAAGAGGTGAAATATTGAATATGCAACATTATTCATCGCATAAATCTAACTAAAACCAAGCAACAAGTTATAGTCTAGGGATGCATCGACCAATTATACGTCAATAGAAATGGTTTACCCCCCAACTCCACAACTAAAGAGTGCAAGAGCCCATAAGGTTTGAAGCCATGTTCATCAAATGCCTTGATGGTATTGGGAGACTGGTTGAGTTAAGGAGATCCAATGACCCTCCAATAGGATAAGGACATGACACAAGTTGAGGATCCTTCTTCTAAAATAGTATGATGAATATGCTTCCCATGAACGATGGTGTGAATTTAGAACGCAAGGTGGTGGGAGAGCCTTGGTTTAAAATATTCCATGTTAAAAATAACAATATTAGTTTTCGTTGGATCCACAAATCCAATAGCTAGGAATAGGGTTCTACATTGGTTAAGACAATTATGTATAAGTTCAAGTGTCGACATAGCACAACGTTCATGTGCCAAATCTTCAACAAGGTTGTAGTTTTGGGTAGCACAGACACTTGGATTAAAATTTTATTTTTGAATTGTTCCCTTAGGCGGGTGCAATACTAAGTCAAAATTAGGATTCTCTATTTGAAGAGGGCCCAAAGGTGGAGTAGTGGAGGTGGAGTGATTGTCAAAAGAATTATGTTGGTAGTGTTTTCTGGAGGGGTGTCATATGTATTGGATCTAATTGTTAGACTAATTGTCTCATTACACATAAGGACATGGGAACTTGTGGAAGCATCCATGTTTGGAGGATGACCCGCATTTCCCCCTTGCGGAGGGGCGTGATTGTGGAAAACCATTTGTTGCTACTGAGGCAAGAAAGGGTCGATTAACATTGTAGGTTGGGAGGTTTCCTTTAAAAACTTTGTGAATTTCTCACGATGGGGACAATCCTTTGTATAATGGCCATCTCCACAAATAAAGCAGGGAAACTTCACATTTCTTTTCGGCTTGTTTTCAGTAGTTGTTTAGGGTTTTTTACTCCCCTGTTGGTTAGAATATTTTTTGGAGTTACCTTTATTTTTCTTCTTGCCTCCAGGTTTTTAAGACAAATCTGATTGAACCACATTCATCTCAGAGGACTGTGTAGGATAAGGAATAGATTTGGTGTTCATAACAATCAGTGATGAGGTTGGGTGTCCTTGTTTCCCATTCGATTGGGTTGAAAATTATGCTTTTATGGAACCTATCATGCCATCAGTATGGACTTCTGGTGTTGGTCTTGAAGGATCATTTGACAAACAAGGAGCATTAGGAATTAGATCATAAAGTGTGTTGGACTGGGAATACACCAGGTCCAAATATTGAGCACGATTGATCGCTTTCTCTTCAGTGACAAAACCTCCCATGCCGACATCTCTAGAAATGGGTGGTAAGAGTGAATTAGTGAACCAATCTTCCAGGAGTTGGTCTGGAATCACAACTTTAATCACCCATCGTTGGTTCCTCCATTCATCAATATGATCAGATATATGAGTGGAGTTGGATTTCCTAAGTGAGGTTAGAAGCTTAGTACCAGTCTCATACTGGATTGGCAGTTGGAAATGGGTAAAAAATGCCATAGAGAGAGAATTAAAGTCACCAAAGGACAATCGTGTCAGCTCAATATGCCATTTTACTTCAGAACCCATGAGACTTCTTTGGAAAAGTCTTAAGTGAATGGAATCATCCATCAAAGAGTTGGAAGAACACCAAATACAAAAGGTCATTAAAATATTATTGGGATCGTCTCCAGGCTTCCCGTCGAATTTTGGGATATCATAGGTTGGTTTGGAAGGAATCGATGGCCAAAATGGGGCATGTTGTATGGGAAAATTAGTCAAATGCGAAAAATCATGCAGATCTAATGTAGCCAAAAAGGAAAGTTTTCAATTGGCTTGCGGATACTGGTAGTATTGATATGGCATGGTTATTCCAGTAAGACCATATATTGGTTGTGATGGCATGGTAAAACCTGACGGTCCTCCCATATATTGTGGTTGAGAGGGTTGGGGAGTAGGAAACATGGGGTTCATGGGTTGAGTGGGTAAATATCCTTACTTAGGGATTCCTGCCAGATTCGGTTGACCCCATGGAGTGTTTTCAACTCCCGGATATGGAAGTCTGGTATAAAGGATTGTAGTAGTAGCGGTGGAGGAGCCTCAAATAACAATTTTCCCCTAGGCTTATGGCTGGTTTCTAGTAATGGATTTCCCCCAAAACAGTTCTTCCCCCATGTTTAATATTTCCCCATAGCTGAGGGTTCCCCCCCAACTATAATTTTCCCCCCAGTACGAGCTTGAAAAGTTTGTGTGATTGTCATTGTGTTACCAACTTGTCTGGGAGGAGGAAGAACTAAGCCACTTGTCAAATGGCCTAGGGAATCAACATTATTGGCCACTTGAATAGAGAGAGGTAGAAAAGGATGACCAAGTAAAGCACTTGGTGTAAACATATGTGCATCTCTAGTGGTGGGAACATAACTCAATCCATGAGTGAAAGTAGTTGTGCTCACAGGTGATTGTGACATAGTAATGTGCGTCAATGATGTTCCCCAAAAAGGAGAAGCACCAGAAGTACAGGTCTATGGAAAAGTAGCTATTGTAGGGTCAACTACAGGATATGTACACAGAGGGAGTGATACCACCAATGTCTCTGAATACTCAAGTGGTATGGTATCCATGCCAAAATATTTCCTGCTGAATGTATCAGGTGGCAAGCGGTAGGAAGAAAAATAATCAATATATCTTATGGATGGTAGCTCAATTAGTAGTAGACTAAGAAGATCATTTAAATTGAGATTTATGCAAGGGACAAATCCTTCCTTGATAGTTTCAACCGCCCCTTCAATCTGGTCACTTAGGGGAGCTACACTCCCAATTTCAGAAGCAATATCTTTGTTTATGGTTCCTTCATTAAAATGGTTGTGTGGAGGCTCATGCCCTTTAGGAGTCAACCCTTGCATTCGATGAGATATTCAGATACCTTGGTCGACCACGGTGAAAGTATAACATAAATTATGATTCCTAAGGCCAACTATGAATGTTAAAAGAACACACCCCTAATAAATCTGAAGACAATCAACAAAGAAAATAGTAGGCAGAGGGATTTTCCAACAACGGGATGTCAAGGCATTAATGAAGATATGAGAAACAATTACAATAATCCTCATGAAACAATCCCCCAAGGTGAAAGTAAGATCCCACAAGAAAATACCCTCGTGGTTCACTGAGGCATATATTGAACATCTTTCGCAGGTACCACAAGGAACCTTCCTCACAGAAGGAATCCCCCTTCTAGTCACTTATGTGGAATCCTAGGAGATGTTACTTTGTTTACCAATTCACAACAAATGGACAAGGGGGTACAATCGACAATCAAGACTAGAAAATGGGCATGGGAATTCCAGACACAAATTAGGGGAAAAAACTAAGAAGAAGTGGTGTCACCCCGAGGACTTTCCACTCTTCAAAGCCTCAAACTTGCAATATCCCCACTAGGGAAATGAAAGAGGTGAAATCTCAATCAATTGCTTCGCTTGACCTTGTGTTTGACTCCTATGTGAGAGGAGTTTTCCCGACTAACGTTAATTTCTACTACTGGATTTTCTCTCTCTCTAGTATTCTACGGTCTCCATTAGTAGCCTTGGATAGTTTACTCACTTCTGCGTAATCCAAAGGCCCTATCCTTACACTACGATTGTTGTTCTATAAAAAAAAAGATGTCTAATTTATTTAATTAAGTTCCTTGGTTAATAATGGTTGTTTTTTACTTAATAGGTCAATGAAGATGAAATTGATGATGTTATGACTTCAATCCAAAACCATGCAAAAAGAATGAAATGTAAAGATTTTGTTTTGATAAATTCTATGTGAGGAAAGGAGAGGAACTCTTTTTCTTCTTAGCGCAAATAAATGCTCAATACCATGCAACTTTCGCTTTTCCTTTTTAACACATGGAGAGAATTAAAATGCCAAAATATAAAATTAATATCTCTGAAATCCCAAAACAAATGCAAGACAATCTCTTTAAAATGTGTATCCAAGACTCCACCTATGAAAGTAGAATGCAAAAAGTTGTTGCTTCCTTCTTTTTAAAGATTTAAAATTAAATGAAGAACTCAAAATATAACCTCGTTTGGATTTTTCTTTCAATCAGAATGAAAGGGCTCAATGACACTTGCAAAGGATCCCAAAGCTAAAGAAGATGAAGAAAACAAGCACTCAAATAAACTAAGAATAAGTAAAAGAATCCAATCACAAGGATGCCTTCAACACTTGTTACTTGCAAACAAAAACTCAAGTTTTCAATGCTTGCAAAAAACCAATAAAATGGAAATCAAGAGAAAACCCTTTTTGAAATCTTTTAAATCCGATCTAAGAAATATTGAACATCAATGAAAGAGTTGTGACACGGCCAATGAATTCCTGAATATACAAAGGATAGATGTCTATCCAAAGAGAAGAAAGAACCCAATCAAAGGATGCCTAAAACAGCGTATTCCAATTCGTAAATCAATAAAATAGTCCAAAGGAAAACAAGGAAGTTTGAAAAGTTTTAGAATCAAAATGATAGAGGTTAGAATGCCCAAAGGTAATAGGAGAAGGAAAAATTTAAAAGGAATTAGAAAGAATAGGAATCACTCAATTTAAAAATCAATCAAAATATTAATGAAGTAGCAAAGACTCTAATGTACAATCATAAGAGAAAATACTGACAGAAAAAAGGCAAGGCATGGCAAAAATTCACTCAAAAAGAGGATTGTCACCCCTGTAACACTACAAACAAGGCGATGATCAAGGTTTCATCACTCCCCAAGATACTAGGAGAGGGGGGGTAATCAGGACATTATTGGCCAGTAGTCCATTATAAGGGGGATGCAGTCTAGAACTTGATGAAAATGATACTTTTTTTCCTAGATGTGATAAAGGGTTAGGTTCTTGACTCAATAATCTTCCTAATGATGATGAAGGAAGGTGAAAATTCAAATACTATTCATACAAAAAGGATCAAGCAACAAATAAGAACTCAAAGGGATAGAAAGCACTAAGGAAAGATCAAAATGAACAATCCTCGGTGGAGTCTCCAATTTCTGTTATGGAAAATTTTCCCCTACGGACATGTGAAACCACCCTTAGATCAAGACTCCTTTGATACAAGATAGAAGGTAACAAATGGTTTTCTACTTTCCCCTTGAATCTATACTATATGTCAAAAATCAGAATGAGAAGAAAAGGATAGATGACTTACCTCTTTTCCGTCAGTTGTCCTCACTACTCCATCCCTTAATCTTTATGTCCAAGCTCTTGATGCAAGAGAAGTACTGCAAGGAACAAAGAAATACATCCTTCTTCCATGATATATTTTTAAGCAGAATAGATCTATCTGTATTGAATTAGACAAAAATAGACATTCATATAGTGAAAAATATAAGCATGAGGGGAATAGGCCAAGTTATATTATGGAAAACAATAAATAGTGAAGCATTTACAACCTTGATGTTGATGTTGCAGTAGCTCCTCCAAGCTCTCCTTCCCATCCCCTTGAATGTCACTTGATTAGCAGTATGATACTCTAAAGTTCTTCCTTCTCCTTTCACCCAAGAATGGCCTCCATTATATAGGATTTGAGGCATAACAACTATAGGATAATTTTGAGGAGAGGATGGGATCAAATGAGGATTTAACTGAACAAACAAGATTGACCTTTGCTTGGATAGAGGGTATCTTTAACCAACATATAACCAACCGAAAAATCTCGTAAACCACCTCTCAAACTAAGGCATGATATTTTTAACTACTTCATCGCCCCCCCAAGAACTTAGCACAGGGAGAGATTATCACTCCCCTATAACTTGACAAGGAGTGATGACAAGGGTTCATCCTCCCCTCTATATGGGAAGGGGAGCGATGATCCTGAAAAAAAGGCCAAAAACTCAAGGTGAAATATAGTATTTTGGCCTCTGAATGATAGGTTTCCCCTCCAACATGTCTACGAATTATTACAAACACTCCCAAATGGTGATGAAATTATCTTTAGATTACTGAGAGGGGGGGTGAATCAGTAATAGAGCATTTTAATCATTTTTTAACCACAATAAATAATTGTTGTTTATATTTATGATCAAATTACCATTATCATTCAAAAAGTTCATAATAAATGAACCATGAACAATGAGCAATAATACACATACACAATAAACCAATATTTTTACGTGGAAACCCAATGCGGGAGAAAACCACATAATATTTTTTCTTATGTGTCTTTAAGAATTACATTCATTGGAAGCATCAACTTCATTTGTTCTCCAACTACAATTGGAAGGAGGCTCCAACCCCCTATATTTCATGCTACAACATGAGAGAAGCTCCAACTCCCCAATTCTTTGGCTACAACCAAAAGGAGGATACAACCCCCTATGTTCTCTGACTACAACCGAAACATGGCTACAACCACCTATCCTTTCCTCGTCCAATTGCCATGAAACATAAGTGTCAAATAGATGATGAAACCACTGCCACACTGTCACTGTGATATATACCAATGTAAACCTGTACTAATATGTGCCAACAACCTGTAACCAATCTGTACCAATAGCCTGTAATAAACCTGTACCAGAAATAAACCTGTACAAACAAATACCAATAGGTATGAGACTTGTATATGATGTATCTCACATATGTATATGACCTGACTATACTGCAACCTTTGTATGTACATGGCATGTCTATACTGCAGCCTGCGTACACCTTCAGAAATCTAGGGTTTTCACTTTCCTGAAACTCACACACTTTTCTTCCTCTATCACATCAACCTATAACATGTCACTGTGACCAAAATATAGATGTTTCCTATGCAAACATCATCACACATATCCCTTAACCAAGTGCATCTATGTCTTTCTAGTCATGTGCCATACATGTGTATACAATCATGGCCAACTGTAATAACCCACACATGGACTAGACATCAAACCCTAACTGATATGCAGCCTCAAACTACACCAAAAACTTCAACAACACATCACAACCAAAAACTCTCAACCATGTACCAAGAAATACAAGATATGCCTCAACACTCAACCCAACAAGATGTAGCAATAATGAATACCAAACATATCAGTGTTGTGTTTATGTAGATCTATCTCATACAATAAGTGTCATACAACCAATAGCCTCTCTAGGGAAAATCTTCAAACTCCCATAACCATATCTCATGTAGACAACAATATCCACTACACATAAGAAAATGACACACCTTGTTAAAAATATTTCTGTGGTTGGAGTTTTCATGATTGGTCGGACAAGCCACAGTTAGGTCAATAGAATGTCGACGTTTCGGATCCAAATCAGGATCCATCTTCAGGACAATGAGCCTGGGTTAAGATAAAGAAAAGATTTGTTTTAATACTGGAAATTGGCGTGAAAGTTAAGTGTCGGCTACGGTTGTATTGGTAAAAGTTATTTTTGATTTAATTAGGGTTTATGTTATTAGGTAAAAAAAATTTCTTTATTATTTAATTAGGGTTATGTTTGATTGTTTTGAAATTATTAAAATTATTATTAATTCAAACATTGATAAACTTTGAATTAATAATAATTTAATAATTACAAAGTGTCATAATGTTTGTTATATTAAATTAGGGTTTGGATGTTTATTAATAAATTCAAAGTTTTTTAATGTTTATTAATGTATAGTTGCAAAGTTGTGTGTTGATCAAAGTTTAATGAAGTTTATTAGTTTATCCAAGTTTTTTGAAGTTTAATACTTAGTTTATATTGAATAAGGGTTTCACAATCTATTAATGTTTGTTAAATTGATTTAGGGTTTGTTAAATTGATTTAGGGTTTCAAAGTTTATTAAAGTTGATTATATTTATTAATTAGTTCATTAGTAGTTTCCAACGTTTAATAATGTTTATTAATGTATAGTTTCAAAGTTTATCTAGGTTTATTGATGTTTATTAACTAGTTTATTAATAACCCAAAGTTTATTAGTTTACTACTAATTTCAAAGTTTATTAATTGTTTGTTGTATTAATTAATTAGTTCTTAAGAATTATTTGCGAATCAGAGGGAGCCAATTTTCACTTAATTCTAACCCATTATCTCTGTTCAGGTTGCTAGGGTGTTTTCGGATTTCAATGGCTTCTCTAACACGACGTTTGAAGAAGTGATTTTCTTTGGCGAGGATTTTGGTGTCTTCTAGGCATATATGGTGTCTTGTTTTAAGGGAGTGTTCAGCTAGGGCGGAGGTGCGGATGCGTTCGTTCTTAATG
>SNQJ01S0012644.1:102535-121506 GCA_010110895.2 Picea sitchensis
TAACTTTCACGCCAATTTCCAGTATTAAAACAAATCTTTTCTTTATCTTAACCCAGGCTCATTGTCCTGAAGATGGATCCTGATTTGGATCCGAAACGTCGACATTCTATTGACCTAACTGTGGCTTGTCCGACCAATCATGATGACACACCTTTTGAACCTATAGACACATTTGTTGTACCTCATCACTGTATACCTTCCTGGGAGCTTGCTTTCAGACTCTAAGAACCTGACACTCTCAGAAACTCAATATTTCATGGCTTATCCCAACTGTACGTGCCCTCCTTCATTGCCATCCCATGTATGTATGCGACCTCTTCCACTATATCTCGTGTACACCTAAAAAAGCTAGGGTTTTTTTAGTATTTATGCAACTCTGAAACTTTCACTGTCAACCCTTCTTTCTACCACAGACTTGTGTAACTTCAGATGTATCAATGAGTACCTACAATAAACCTTACAAAATAATAGATATTTAATGTGCTCAATAGGTGCTAATAGGAGACCCTTTCTCTCTCATTTATACTCTCCAAGTAGCTTCCTCAAGGGGTTACCTTCTAACTAACATTACCCAACTTCCTTCTTTTAGGGCTAACCCAGTTCTAACCACTTTTCCACTTACAACCACTTTATCCACAAATAGTAAACTCACCACTTTTAGTTTTAACTAATTTATTTTTTATTATTTTCTTTTTGCAACAACTTAACTCATGGTTAACTCCTAGTTACAACCACTTTGACTAGTAAACTTCTTCTATGAGATTCTAGAATAAATTGAATTATTTGACCTTCTAGGGGCTTCTAGATAAATCATGAGGGTTCTCCAACTTCACAAGGCCATAACTCTCTAACCACGAAAATTTATGTAATGTTCCACATATCATCGGAAATGGCACGACATGTACTATCCATATAGAATAGTCCTACCCGCAAATACATTGATCTTCATGCCTTTAAACCTCACACAAACTTGAGTCCCTTAACCATATTGTTGGGGCTACTAGATATTTCTATTGGACTTGCTTCAAGGGTTGACATCAATGAAAACCAACCCAATTAATCAACAATCTCCCCCTTTGGAATTCATGAAAACACTTTGATGCAACACTGAAGTCATATCGCTCATTGGTGCAACCCCCCTTCCCTCCTGGGGATTCCATGACCTCTCAGTCTTGGATCTTCAAATCCCTTGAATCGAATTGGTTCTTTGGGTCTTCAATAGACCCAAAACAAGTGACACACATGTCCCTTTGATGTTACCTGCAGGTTCAGATTACCCGCAACACTGCTCTCTAGCACCTGGAAACACCAACTTTTTGAGTACTAGCTTCACGCTAGACTCTTCCTCCTATGTGACCATGTGATATGATCGTGGGTCAACTCTTTGTAACTTTGGGCTTCGGAGATATAGCGACCTCCACCTTTGGTTCTTTCTGAACCCCTTTCCTCTGAAACGCTCAAATCTTCGCCACGTGTCCTTCTGGATCCAACGGTCCAAATTCACTTTGCTCTTCGCGACTTCGCAAAGATGACCCTTTGCTCCATGCGATCCTTTCAAAGATCTCTCTCACGAAATCTCAGATCTGCTGTCAAATCCCTCCAGACGGTCAATGTTCAGTATCTTGTTTGGGCTTCGAAGCTTTGACAATATTACACTCCACTCAACTGAAATATCCTGGAGAACGATTTCTATGGACTTCCAGATCTCTTGCCACCTGTCCCTCTGGATGATGGGTGATCCGTCTTCACTTTGGGACTTCACTATCCCATTCTCCTGTCGATGTCTGGACTCTGATCTGACGGTCCAGATCTCTCCTCCTACAGCTGATATGTCGGTTGTTGTAGCTCCTCCAATTAATCTTTGGCTTCCTCCCAAAATTGGGGAAAACATCTAAGTATCAAAGGTTGCGGTCTTCAATTTCCCCCCTGTGAGCCCGAATGCTAGGTCTCGATAGTGTTTTTCCTCATGATCTTTGGGACTTGGAATAAGTCCACTTCCGAAACACACCTTGTGCTATCTCTTCTGAGCTTTGAACCTGCTCAATATCTTAGGGGTCTCGACCCTCTGCTTCCTTCAAAGGATTTTCTAGTGCCCTCCTGGAAACTCGATTCTCTTCCTCCTGAGCTTGTAAGATGAAATTTCTTTACCTTTTGTGCACTCCTTGCGCTTGAATGAGCCTTCAAATGGTTTTCTTTCAACACTTTGTCTAAGTGTTGGTTTGGTGCAGTCCTTGCACAAAACTTCCTCTTGCTTCTTGAAATCCTTTAGGTTTACCGAAGAAAATCCTACATCCGCTCAATGCACACTTGCATAGATTATTTGCCTCATAGTGTTCAGTAACTCTGGGTTTTCCTCAAATTCTCCAACACTTCAGGACATGTTGGTTCTATGCACTCCTTGCACCTACTCAATTCCCTCATGGTAGAGTTTTGCAGAGTATTCAACAACTATGTGCTACGCTTACTCCTGCGCAGACGTTTCCCTGAGGTATTTCACAACCTTGAGTTGTAATTGATCTATTTTTCCCTCCTAGAACATTCATCTCTGACTCGAAAGAGCTTATATGCACACTCCTTGCGCTGGCTACAGAGTTTCCAATACTCTGTTGTGCACTTTTTGCACAACCTAAAGAACCCGAAACAAATTAACAAAACTCACAGATAATAAATTCTATCCTTATCCTGCAGATGGAAACTAACACACACCTACAACATAACTTCATATAAACACAAATGACATTCATAAACAAACATCCACTACACAGGAATTTGTAAACAGTGAAATATGTTCTTTCGTATTAATATCATAATGCCAATAACAATGTATGAGCTCAGACTGCAACTGAGTCTCGACTCCTATATCCTCTCTTTGGATTACAATAATTTACAATCGATCTTCAGAAGCCTCTACTGGGAATATTTTACAAGGATTTATACAAGAGGGGCTCGACGAGCTTTCCCTCCAATCTACACTAGTGGTGTCTAATCACCATCAAAACGCCTATCTACTGAGGCAGATTACAATGAGTGGAAAATCTAGTCTGAATCAGATATAGATCCCTCCTATTGTCAACCACTTAATGCGACCTTATATACAACCTATACGAAGGCATGACTTGGCTCTTCTCAAACCTTACAATATTTACTTGCATCGATTACATTTAAAATTTAAAATTCGAGGGAAAAATGAGAGGGTTGGCACCTCTCCCCTCCTTGAATGCGGACCAATGTGTTGAATAGTTGGCATGTGCTGAGGTGGAGCGATTCTCCTACATAACTCATGCTCCCCCTGGAATCATGCTTCTGTGCTATCTCTCCAAGCATCTAACTCTCTATACATGCATATGAGAAAAATCTCCCCCCTTGACATCAATGGAAAACGTAAATTCTAGTCAGGTTTGCTCCCTGACTGAAATCTTCCTGAAATTTATTCCCCAATCTGAACTTTCCTCTTTATGGTGCTTCCTCGTGTAAATCTAACACATATAAGAATAAAATTCAAAATTCATTGTGGGGAAGAAACTATGCCAAGTTTCTAATGAAGATACTCAAAGGATTCCCTTGGAAATGGTTTTGTAAAGATGTCTGCAATTTTTTCTTTGGTGCCAACATACTCAACTCGAATGTTCTTCTATGCAACCTGTTCTCGTATAAAATGATACTTGATTGGAATGTTCTTCGTCTTGGAGTGCATCACTGGATTCTTTGAGATATTGATGGTGCCTGTATTATCACAATATATCGGAATGGGCTCATTATACTCAACCTATATATTTGTCAAAGTTTTTTTCGTCCATAGAACCTGTGTACAACATGTTGTTGTTGCAATATACTCTGCTTCAATTTTAAACAATCATATTGATGATTGTTTCTTGCTTAGCCAAGATACCAAACACTCATCCAAGTAGAACGTTGCTCCACTTGTACTTATTTGGTCAACAATGCAACCTAACCAATATGTGTATGTGTAGGCAATAAGTGATATATCATTTCCTTTTGGATACCATAATCCAAAATATTTTGTACCTTTGAGATATCTGAATATCCTCTTTACCGCTAGAACATGTGATTCCTTTGGTGTTGCTTGAAATTGTGCCACCTATCTACCTTCTCGCATTACATCCGGTCTGGATGTTTTCACATAAAGTAAGTTTCCAATCATTGACCTATACTACCTCTGATATGTAGACTTTGAATCATCATCTTTACTTAACTTACAACTAGTTTGCATAGGAGTATTGACTAGTTTGCAATCTTCCATTCTGAACCTCTTTAGCATTTCTATGATATACTTGGTTTGAGAAATAAAAATTCCTTGGATTCTTTGACATATCTGAAGACCCAGAAAGAAGGATAATTCTCCAAGTAACGACATTTCAAATTATTTCTACACATCCTTTGCAAATTTTTGGCTCATCATGTCATCATCACTTTCAAAGATAATATCATCAACATAAATTTTAATTAACGAAATATTATCTTGATTTACCTTGATGTAGAGGTTGTTGTCTGTATTTCCTTTCCTAAACCCTTGTTGTTGTAAATATCTATCCACTTCGGAATACCATGATCTAGGGGCTTGTTTGAGACCATACAAGGCCTTATTCAACCTGCAAACATAATTTTCATTTTTTGAGAAGTGAAATCATTTTGGTTGTTCAATGTAGACTTCTTCTTCTAGATCCCCATTTAGGAAGGCTAATTACACATACATCTAATACACTTTAATACACTTTAATATTCTTGGAGCATGCATAAGCTAGAATCAATCTAATTGCTTCCATTCTGGCAACTGGGGAAAACATCTGTTCAAATTAGATACCTTCAACTTGACCATATCCTTTACATATCAATCTAGCTTTGTTACTGGTAACCCGTCCATCTTCATTCAATTTTTTTCTGGAGACCCACTTTGAATCGATCACATTCTTGTACCTTGGCCTTGGAGCTAATTCTCAAGTGTCATTCTTCTCTATCTGATCGAAGTCTTCATCCATGGATTTTATCCATAATTCACCTTCCTGGCTTCTTCAAAGTTGCTTAGCTCAATTGAGAATAAGAGTGCTAGATGTAGTTGTTCTTGTGAATGCATTATTCTTCTAGTCTCAACTCCTGCATCCTTGTTCCCAATAATCTGATCTGATGGATGGTTATTCTATATTCATTTGTTAGGTGTCTTTGGAGGTACTTAAAGATCTTGATTTTCTTGTTCTTCTTCTTCTAATTGGTCGTCTTGGTATTCCCATTTTTATACTTCTTCATCCTTTGCTTCTTCATCGTGAACCTGTTCCATTGACTCCTTTTCTTCTTCCTTTATTTTTCATCCACTTGTCTAATCAATTGTTACATTGATGTTTTCCACGACATTTTTGAGCCTTATATTGAAACATGTGTATTCTTTCCTTGTGTTCGAATACCCAACAAGTATTCTTTTGTCCA
Organism: Picea sitchensis; assembly: GCA_010110895.2. Taxonomy (NCBI): domain Eukaryota; kingdom Viridiplantae; phylum Streptophyta; class Pinopsida; order Pinales; family Pinaceae; genus Picea; species Picea sitchensis. The sequence goes on from SNQJ01S0012644.1 coordinate 107,975, forward strand.
CACGAGAATCTAACTTTCCCATTCTTCCATCTTCTCTTTTGATGTATCATTTGCTTCCAAAAACTATGAAGTGCTTCACATTCGTTGGTCTTCCTTTCCATATCTCGTACGTGGTTTTATCATTGTTGTTTCTGAGCATTACTTTCTTTTGAATATGAATTGTTTTATGCATTGTATGTGTCCAAAAGACATTTTTCAACTTGGAATCCATTAACATAGTTCAAGCCATTTCCTGTACTTTCTTGCTCTTCCTTTCGACAACTCCATTCTGTTGTGGTTTCCTAGCAATGAAGAGTTGCCTTTTTATCCCATGCTTGCTGAAAAAATCCATAAATTCCTTTGAAGTAAACTCTCTTCCATTATTAGATCTCAAACATTTGATTTTTGAATCCATTTCATTTTCAACCATTTATTTATATATATTGAAGTTCTTGAATGCTTCTGACTTATTTCTAAGAATAACAATTGTATTCATCCTTGTATAATCATCAACCAATAACATAAAATATTGCTCACCTTTTAAACCCTTTGTTCTAGTTGGTCCAACTAGATCAGTATGCACAATTTCCAATGGTCTTGTTGTGGAGTATTCCTTCGATTTGAACTTGGTATTTGTTTTCTTTCCTTGTTGACAATGCTTGCCTAAGGTGTTGGTTGGCTTCGTGATCTGGGAATTTCTCTGACCACTTCCTTTTTTCTAACTTTGAAAAGGTTATCAAAGTTTATGTGACCCATTTTTCTATGACATATCCAAACTTCATCTTCCTTTCCTAGACAACATTTTTCATTTCCAATTTCACTTAATACATATATGTTGCTTGAAGTTCTTACAGTTGCTGCAACCAATATGCTTGAACCTACTTTTCTTATCTCTCACTTCTGTGAATCAAACACAAGTTTGTGACCTTGATCAGACGAATAGTTTGTCAAGTGAGTTGTTCTGAATGTTTTTCTTTTGAATTTCTTTTCTCAATGTGACAATATTTGCTTCCAAGCCTCCAATGATCTTGTCTTTTTCTTTGATCCGTTCTTTGAGTGATTCTTCAATTATTTTTTCTTCTTCAACTTGGATTTTTAATTTAGTGATCATATGCTCTAGTTCTTCAGAGTTTGAATTTTGATTTTCCTCTTTTCTTTTCATTTTTTCCTGTAGTGACTTGTTTTTCTTCTTTTCCCCTTTTATAACTTCTATGGCACTCAACAATTATTCTCTATAGTCAACTTCTGCCTCTTCATATTCGCCTTCGGTGCCTTCTTCATTGGAATCTTTTACTTCCATGAATAGAACCATTTTTGTATCACTTTCATTGTCTTCATCTTCGTCTGATGAGGTGTTGTCTTCTTTGGTGCAAAATATTTTCTTGAGAAATTTATTTTTGGTTCTTTTGCCTTTGTATATTTGTTTGATATTTGAATCATCTTCTTCATTCCTTTTCTTTTTCTTAAGCAAACATTTTTTTATCAAAATGAACAATACCATCACAATTAAAACAAATCAATGGAAGTTTACCTCTATATTTACCATCGGTTCCCTTTTTCAGTCTTCTAACGAAGTTGGCTACTTATTCATCGTCTTCTGAGATGTTATTGTTGTTTCTATCTGACTTTGCCTTTTGATTTCTCTTCTACTTTGAATTATTGGATGCTTTGAATGTTGCTTCTTTTGTAATTGGATTCTCCTGTTCAGTTCTCATTTCATAGGCTGTGAATATTCCATGTAGCACATCCATGCTTATTGAATCCAAATATTTTCTTTCTTCTAGAGTTGATATCTTAGTATCAAATCCCATTGGAAGAGATCTTAGTACCTTTTGAACAATTATAGATTCATCAACTTCTTCTCCCAATCCTCTAATTGCATTCACTATTTCATTGACTCGTAAAAAGTAGGCTACAATATTTTCATCTTCCTTCATCTTCAACTTTTCAAATTGACCTCTATAAGTTTGAAGCTTTGCTACCTTGAATTTTTCTACTCCTTCATAAACATTTTGAATTGTGTCCCAAATATCCTTTACGGGGTTGCAATGCATAACTTTGACATATACTGAATCAACCAGACCATTCAAGAGTGCAGTTTTTTCATTCGAATTATTTATGTCGAGTTTCTTTCCATTTTCATTTGTCTGAGGAATGACATGTTCTTTATAACCATCTACAATTGATTTCCAGACTTCAAATCCTTGTGCTTGTACACACGTTTTCATCCTTCTGCTCTAAAATGCTTAGTTTTGTCCATCAAACTGTGGTATTCCATTTTTATAGATATTGTTTCTCTCGATGATATACCTTATAGTGGTTAAACCGATTCCTGAAGGAACCTGCTCTAATACCAATTGTTGGATTACTGAGAGGGGGGGTGAATCAGTAATAGAGCACTTTAATCCTTTTTTAACCAGAATAAATAAGTATTGTTTATATTTATGATCAAAATACCATTATCATTCAACAAGTGAAGAATAAATGAACCATGAAAAATGAACAATAATATGCATACACAGTACGTGAACAATAATACACAACCTATATAATACGCAACCTATATATGTTGCAGCTCGCCTCTGTACATGACCTTTATATAGTGCATCCGGCATATGTATGTGACCTGTCTATACTGCAGCCTATGTACATCTTTAGAAAGATAGGGTTTTCACTTTCCTGAAACTCAGACACTTTGTTTCCTCTGTCACATCAACCTGTAACCGACCACTGTGTCCAAACTGTAGTTGTTCCCTATGCATACATCATCATACATATCCCTTAACCAAGTGCATCTATGTCTCTCTAGTCATGTGTCATACATGTGTATACAATCATGATCAAATGTAATAACCCTCACATGGACTAGACATCAAACCCTCACTAATATGCAACCTCAAACTACACCAACAACTTCACCAACACATCACAACCAAAAAACCTCAACCATGTACCAAGAAATACAATAAATGCCTCAATACTCAACCCAACAAGATGTAGAAATAATGAATACCAGACATACCAGTGTTGTATTTTTGTAGATCTAGCTCTTATAATAAATGTCATACAACCAACAACCTCTCTGGGGTAAATCTTCAAAATCCCATAACCATATCTCATGTAGACAACAATATCCACTACACACTATACATGAGAAAATGACATACCTTTTGAACCTTAGATAGATATGATGTACTTGATCACTGTAGACCTTCCTCGGAACTTACTTTCAGACTCTGAGAACCTGACACCCTCATCAACTCAAACTTTCATGGATTTTCCCAACTGTACACGCCCTCCTTCACTTCCAGCCCATGTATGTATGTGACCTCTTCCACTACATCATGCGTACACCTCAAAAACTAGGGTTTTTTTAGTATTTCTACAAATCTGAAAATTTCTCCGTCAACCCTTCTTTCTACCACAGACTTTCTTAACTTTAGATGTATCAATGAGTACCTGAAATAAATCTTACAAAATAATAGATATTCAATGTGCTCAATAGTTTATAATATGAGACCCTTTCTCTCTCATTTATACTCTCTGAGTAGCTTCCTCAAGGGGTTACCTTCTAACTAAATTTACCCAACTTCCTTATTTTAGGGATAATCCACTTCTAACCATTTGTTCACTTGCAACCTCTTTATCCAGAAATAGTAAACTCACCACTTCTAGTTGCAACTAATTTATTTTTAATTATTTTCTTTTTGCAACAAATTAACTCATGATTAACTTCTAGTTACAACCACTTTGACTAGTAAACTTCTTGTAGGAGCTTCTAGAATAAATTGACTTCTTTGACCTTCTAGGGACATCTAGATAACTCATGAGGGTTCTCCAACTTCACAAGGCCATAACTCTCTAACTGTGAGGAGTTATGTGACGTTCCACATATCACCGAAAATGGAACGACATGTATTGTCCATCTAGAATAGTCCTACTTGCAAATACATTTATATTCATGCCTTTAAACCTCACAAAAACTTGAGTCCCTTAACCATATTGTTGGGGCTACCAAAAATTTCTATCGGACTTGCTTCAAGGGTTGAAATCAATGACAACCAACCCAATTAGTCAAAAATTATGACACTTAAGTGCGACACTTGATAAAGTGTGATGCTTAAGTGTGACAAATAGGTGTGTAACAATGGCTAAATGCATGTTGCATTCAAAAGGTCTAAAGAAAATATTTTGGACTAAAGAAATTTGGTGTGACATGTTACTATATATATATTCTATTTAACCAAGAACACTCATGCATTTTATCTTATTAACCAGGGTTCCAATATACATGTGAGATGTTGCGCACAATGCGTGCAGGCTGCAAATTCCTAGCTTGCACTAGTTTCCTAATATGCTTCTACAAAAAGGAAATTACATTGCTATCTAGGAAATGAAATGACATTGCAAAAAATCAAACACACCACACTTGTGGAAAAGTAAAGAAACCACACTTGAGAAAAATAAACACACTTGAGTTAGCATGAATGATTGTGTTAGTTCAAGTAGTCATTGGCCTTGTGAAGTAATGCACATTGTTACCATGCTCTGTTTGACCATTGATATTATAATATATCATTGTGCATAGATATACACTTCTCAATTGATCATGAATTAACAAGTAAATGTAGAAAAAAACATATAAAATAGTTTAAGTTACAAGAATTAAAAAGAACATGTAATCTATGGAAATAATCTACAGATCCGCAACTTTTAAATGAAATGGAACAAAATCAACGTAAAAATATACATGATAAAATAAAATAAAAATTGTATACATCAAAGAAAACTATCTATAGATCCAGAACTCATATTTTCTAGAGTGGCCCCCCTCTAGAGAGAAGGGAGATGAGATCTATTACGACAACGATAACTTTTTAAATCAGAACTTACACATTCAAAAGAATAACCAACAAGTGTAACAGAGGTCTAGTAAAAATGACTTTTTTATTCCATAAATCCAAATCTATTACATCATATCTCTGAACACACTACAACAAAACAAGAAATTAGCATCGAAAATTAGTGTATTTTACTCCATGAATCAGACACCTTTTATGGTGTAAAATTGGATGCAATATGGAATTTTTATAATTGTGCCATATTTAGCACCGGAATTAGCTTCAGATTTAGTGACAAAAAAATAACATCAGGTTTAGCACCAGAATTAGCACCAGGTTTAGCGCTAGAATTAGTGCCAGGTTAAGTGCCAAGTGTTTCTTCCAATTTTGCTTCTGATATGCCTTCCAATTTTGCTTCCATTTTTGCATCTGGTTTGGCTTCCCGTTTTACGTCAATTTTTTCTTCTGATATGGCTTCAAATTTTGGTTTCATTTTGGCACTAGGAATAGCACTAGTTGTTGCTTCCAGTTTTTCTTCTGATATGCCTTCCAATTTTGCTTCCTTTTTGGCTTCTGGTTTAACTTCTTGTTTTTCTTCTGACGTGGCTTCTAGTTTGGATTTTGGTTTGGCTTCCAGTTTTACATCTAGTTTTGCTTCTAGTTTTTCTTCCTATTTTTCTTCCCGTTTTGCTTCTGGTTTGGCTTCTAGTTTGGCTTCCAGTTTTGCTTCCAGTTTTTTTTCTGGTGTGGCTTCTAATTTTTCTTCCAATTTGGCTTCTATTGTTGCTTCCTTTCTTGCTTCCAAAAATGCTTCTTGGTTTGCTTACAATTATTAATTTAATATGTTTTATTTCAATTTAATTAGTTAAATATATCATGTCTCTTAAATAAATTATATGATTATATAGTAAGTCATATAAATTCATTTGAAATATTTTATAGGATAACATTTATAAATATGTTTTTAGGGAAAAAAACATCCATACAAATTAACAACATCATTATACTTATTAAATCTCCATCAAAATAGAATCTACAACATCTAGTATATATAAAATAACAAGATAATTATTATAACATGATCATCATCTATAATCAAAACAAGTGAGTCAAATATCTATAATTTAAGTGAATTTGACAACATCCATCACGAGCACTAAATCAAAACCATCATACGTAATAAATATGCATCCAAAAATCATCAACCACTTTCAATATATAAAAATTGATGAGTCAATATTGATAATATCATCATCATATATAACTAAAACAAGTGAAAGTCAAATATATATGCCAGTAGATCAATATCATTTGAAAATGATACATGTCCAACACTCGACATAAGTCAAAATGATACATCATGTACAAATGATATAAATAAAAATGATAAGTTATGTAAGACAAAATGATACAAGTGAATATGATACATCATGTCCAAACGATATAAGTCAACATGAAACATGTCAAAATGATACAACTCAATAATATGGTATTGGAGTCCATGAAAATGATGCATATGATAGAAACCATGAAAAGAGGCATTATAAAAATATATAAAAAATGATCCATGATGCAGTCTATATGATCATGAATGTCACTGGCTGCTACCAACAACTGCCTCAACATCATCATCACCATTGTGATCATGATCATCATCGTCATTTGCATCGACAATTTAATTATTTGCATATGTATCTATGTCATCATGAGCATCATCTTCCATCTCATTATCGGACCCAACATCATGATCTAGATCTATTTGTTGAGGATGATCTGAATCTTCTGGAAGATCCTTATTCTGCAAAACAAACATTTAGAATGAAAAATTATTATTTATTTCATGCAATAATTAATTTCTTTGTTATATATCTAATATTGCAACATATGAAATGAAACTATAATCATATTACATCATACCAAAGTGCACATGCGATAATACAATATCAAATAAGTTACATCTAAGATGTCATTCCAAGGATGAAAAACATTCAACAATTCTAATAAGCGTTAGTAAAGATCATAAAAAAAGGTTATTCCTAGCCTTGCCTTTCCTTTACTTGACATTCCATGCCTTGCATTGACATGCCTTGCCTTGACATGCCATGCCTTTCCTTGCCTTTACATGCCATGCCTTGCCTTGAAATTCCATACCTAGCCTTGCCATGCCTTGCTTTGACAATCCATGCATTGCCTTGCCTTGACAAGCCATGACTTGCCTTCATATGTCTTTCCTTGCCTTGACATGTCATGTCATGCCTTGCCTTGCCTTGCCTTGACATTCCATGCCTTGCCTTTCCATTTCATGTATTTTTTTGACATGCCATGCCTTGCCTTGACATTCCTATCCTTGCCTTGAAATTCCTTTCCTTGACATTCCTTGCCTTGAATTGACATTCCATTGCCTTGCGTTGACATGCCATGCCTTTCCTTTCCTTGATATTCCATGCCTTGGCTTGACATGCCATGCCTAGCCTTTCCATGCCCTACCTTGAAAATCCATGCCTTTCCTTGACATGTCTTGCCTTTCCTTGTCATTCTTTGTCATGCCTTACCATGACTTGCCTTGCAATGCCTTGCCTTTCCATGCATTCCCTTTCCTTTCCTTTCCATGCCTTTCCTTGACATTCCATGACTTGCCTTAACATTTCTTTCCTTTCCTTGACTTTCCATGCCTTTCCCTGACATTCCTTACCTTTCCTTGACATGCCTTTCCTTTCATTGGCATTCCTTTCCTTAACATGCCTTGAATTGACATACCTTGCCTTTCATTTCCTTGACATGCCTTTCCTTGCCATTTCTTTCCTTGCCTTGACATGTCATGCTATGCCTTGCCTTGACATGCCTTACCATGACTTTCCTTACAATTCCTTTCCTTTCCATGCATTCCCTTTCCTTGTTTTTCCATGTCTTTCCTTGACATGTCACGCCTTGCCTTGACATTCCTTGCCTTGCCACGCCTTACCCTGACATGTCTTTCCTTGAAAATCCATGCCTTGCCTTGCCTTTCCATTCCTTGCCTTTCCATGCCTTGCCTTGACAAGCCATGCCTTTCCTTGAAATCTCTTGCCTTTCCTTGACATGTCTTTCCTTGCCTTGACAAGCCATGTGTTGCCTTGAAAAGCCATGCCTTTCCTTGACATGTATTCCCTTGCCTTGGCATGCCATGCCTTGCCTTTCCTTGGAATACCTTGCCTTTACATTCCTTTCCTTTCCTTGCCTTGCCATGCATTTCCCTGACATGACTTCAACCTAACACTCCTTTATTTATTCCCCCTTGAATTAACTTGCCTTTCCTTGACAAACTTTACCTTGCATTGAAATGTATTTCCTCAACATGTCATGCCTTGCATTGACATTCCTTTCCTTGAAATTACATGCCTTTCATTGAAATACCTTTCCTTGACATGCCATGCCTTTCCTTTCCTTGACATGCCATGCCTAGCCTAGCCATGCCTTGCCTTGACAAGCCATGCCTTTCCTTGACATGTATTTCCTTGCCTTGGCATGCCTTTCCTTGACAAATCATGCCTTCCCTTGACAACCCATGTCTTTCCTTGACATGTATTTCCTTTCCATGCCATGCTTTACCATGCATTGTCATGCCTTACCATGGCATGCCTTGCAATTCCTTGTCTTGCCATGCATTCTCTTGCCTTGACTTTCCCTACCTTCAATTGACATGCCATGACTTACCTTGAAATTATTTTCCTTGCCTTGCCTTGCCTTTCCATGACTTTCCCTAACATGCCTTGTCTTGCCTTGACATGCCTTTCCTTGATATACCTTGCCTTACATTGACATGCCTTGCATTGACAGACCTTGCCTTACATTGCCTTGACATGCCTTTCCCTGCCATGCCTTGCCTTGACATGTCATTCTATGCCTTGCCTTGACATTCCATGCCTATCCTAAACATGCCTTTCCTTGACAATCCATGCCTTGCCTTGACATGTCTTTCCTTTCCTTGCTATGCATTTCCTTGACAAGTCATGCCTTGTCTTTACAAACCATGTATTTCCTTGACATGTCTTACCTTTCCTTGACATGCCATTCTTTTCCATGTGTTTTCATGCCTTACCGTGACTTGCCTTACAATTCATTTCCTTTCCATGCATTCCCTTTCCTTGCCTTGTCATGTATTGCCTTAACGTGCCATGTCTTTCCTTGGCATTCCTTTCCTTGTCATGCCTTTCCCTAACATGCCTTTCCTTGCCTTGAAATGCATTGTCTTTCCTTGACATGCCTTGCCTTGAAAAACCTTGCCTTGCATTGACATGCATTGCCCTGACATGCCATGCCTTGCCTTGCCTTGACATGCCATTCCTAGCCTTTCCATGCCTTGCCTTGAATTGACATGCATTTCCTTGCCTTGACATGCAATGCCTTGACTTTCCTTTACATGCCATGCCTTTCCTTTCCATGCCATGCCTTGCCTTGACATTCCTTTCCTTTCCTTGACATGCCAAACATGCTCAATTGGAAGTATTGGGTGACATACATTCATCAATTGAGACTTGCACCAGTGCCAAATGCTTCAGTTTGCAATCCAAAAACAATATATTGTTCAATATGGAAGCATTGAGGTTGTAATCACATACACAAACAATTATCAAGAACTAGATGTTGACGAACAATGCTTGTATTTCTCCAGAATGGTTGCATGACATCTTCTTGGGATATGGAACCCCAACACTGTACAATGGACCAATGTGCTTGATACTCTGTATGTTGTCAATTATAGGGACACTGTAGTTGATGTTTCTCACTTCATAAAAGTTTGAGCAATAGGAAAGAGGCTAAGACAACCCTACACACTGTTACTGCACATTTTCCTACAATATAAAACCAAAATATAAGGCAAAAAATTGCCATGCCCAAAAGAGCAAAGTTGGACATGCAAATGCAAAACCCAAAAAAAGGACCCAAAAATTATAATAAATTAAATAGAAATCTTAAAACTAAAAATAGTGCTGCAAATGAAAATTAAATATTCAAAAAGAGGGCTGGAATTTGGTCTTTTATGCAAATACATGAGGGTTGAAGATACAAATTTTCTTAAGCTTAAAATGAGATGGAAATTTTGGATTTTTTCATGAGGGCTGAAAATACAAGTTTTTAATCTTGAGTATGAGTTGTAAATTCATGTCAAGCAAGCCTAAAAGAGGGTCAAAAAATCGAATTTCAAGCAAGCTCATTCTCTTTAAGAATTTATCCCATAAGGCAGCCAAGAAACAAAGCATGAAGAGTTTTCTTCTTGACTCCCAAAGGAGGGAAAAAACCAGCAATGCAAAAAAATGAAAGAGCATAAAAAACTAGTGATGTGAAAGGCCATAAAAACTATGCTCAAGATATGCAATAAGTTATGCTAAATTAATCTAGCAAGTAGAGAATGGAATTATTGGTAAAAAATGAGGTTGCAAAAGAGATTTTGACCTGCCAAAAGGGTTTTGAAAATTGACCCCCTTGAGTTGGATTTGCATTGTGCCTCACTGAGAAAAACTCTAGTTCCGGAGATCCTCTAACAAACACTTTTTCGGGTGATGGAATCATAGGAGAGGGGTCCCCCTAGATGGAATCTGGTGCCAAGAGTCCAATGGAACTAACGGTTTGTTGATCTGAGGCATGGTTTGCATGTTATGGTGAGTTGCAACTTGCCTCCTGAAGCCATTCAAGGAGACAATGACAATTTGATCCGGTGGCACAAAATCACAACCCAGCGATGTAACTGAGTTATGTGAGCTCCGAAAGGTCTGTGTGGCCAATGCCCACGCGACCATGGTGCCCACAATCAATCGACACATGGGTTTTGAAAGTTGAACCCCGGTGTCAAATTTTCATTTTGCCTCTAACCCTTCTCTTGTTAGTATCTATATGACAGTAATAAGAGCATAAACATATTACCTTTGGGAAGACTCTTTACATCCCACAAAATTTTCAAGACTGGGGAAATGATTCATATTCTTACTGGAACCAATCAATCAAAGATATGCATGTAATTTCAATGCCTTGGGTAAGCATTGCTATCCATGTACAAGAGATCGTCTTCAGGCCAAGGGTTGATCATGGTTATGGAAAAATTATCTCCATCGTAGGCATTGAAGCTCCATGGCTACTATCTTGTATAACATGTATAGAAAGAATAAAAAAAAAATAGACTATACTCAACCTATGGAGACTGTTACCCATTGATTTTCACAAGGGTATCCTAGTGAAATCCTTCACTATTGTCACCTTAGTTGTCACCTCAAGGATTGAACTTGAGACATGTCCAACTAATTCTCCACTTTATTATTAAACCACAAGTTCTTGTCCCTCGAGGAAGCATAACTTGTTGAGCATTTTATTTTGAAATACTACAACCAAATGAGGGTCCACATCCAAGCTAAAGGTTAGATTTAGAAGTAATATTTCATCTCTCAACAAAGAAAACAAAGAAAAGTCCATAATCTTATTATACCAATTCATAACAAGAGGATAGGAACCTATAACCCATTTCTATTCCACTTCTCCATGTTTCCTCCCTTTCATGAGAGGCACACACCAATTCTTAAGTAGACTCTATATAATGATTTATAAAGGTTTAAACTCCAAAATCAATATTACTATTTTAAAAGTTAAAAAAATCGTCTAGGTTTTGCAAAGACTTTCAATTGACAAAGATACAAGAAAAATACTCTTATGCTCAGGAGGCCAACTTCCAAGGAAAGCATGGATCTCTTTTTTTATCTCAGATATAACAAACTCATTTAGGGCTTGTGGCCTTCATTGACAACTCTAATCAATTTGGCACAACTCAAGGAGAGATGCAAAAGAAATCAGTTATGGCATATGAAGCATTTTACATGTATGAAGCAAAATACTCAGAATAATTCTTCAACAATAATAATGTGGCGTTGAGATTGACAATAACCTTCAGAGTTTAAAAACAAATTGAAAATAATTCAAATTTTGACAACAATAGGTATAGTCAATTCAAATAGTGAATACATATTGATCACACTTGTTGACCTTTCCAAGATTTTGGTTGTCCATAATTGCCAGGATCAACTACTTGTTCTCATCCAAGTACTGCAACAATCAAAAGGTCTGACATTATTTGCTAGTAGTTAGAGAAATTTATAATGTAGGGAGTTAAGCATGACAAAATATACCATCAAAACCAGGTGAAACTGGTTGTTTTAATAAGAACTTAAATTTAGTCATGCTTGAACTCCTACAATAAGCATTTTAAAAGCCATTTGAACCTAAAATTTCACACACAAATAATGCAAATAAGAAAAGAAGAACATAGGCTCAGTAAAACACAAGGATAGTTAACTAATGGCCAATGTTATATAATGATGAATTAAAGTTTTTAGAAAGCATTGGAAATTGAGGCCCAATGGAGAAAGAAACCCATGCATAACATGTAGTAGGTGTAGGGATTAATGACATAAAAAATAAATCGATGGAACTAATAAATCATGACATAGAGATGGCAGGCGATTTTAATGATGATAAGAACTGCCACCTCGATACAATATTTGAGAATGATCAGACATAGACACCTAATCATTCAATTCAAATCATACAAATTAATTATGGGCATTCAATGATCCAGTATAGCCAGAGCTTAATCTTCTATTAGTCTGTGGCATTGCTACTTAATGGTTTCTCAAAATGATTTAAAAGGGAGGAGGCTTAGCATTATTTAGAATCTGGTGCAATTGGTGGACCATAATCAGAAGTGTAGTTGTCAATCGTGCACATTATCCAATGTTAGTTCAAACAAACTTTCAATGAATTTTTTGATTTTATGGCCCTTTGTTTTATTCAATTCAAAATTATCCTAGTCCAAACCTAATTCCAATTTTTTTATGGGTGCTTGTTGAATTGTAATTGTGTTGATGTAGGTTTCATTTTGTTGGATGGAAATCCTTTGTTGTAGTATTCCATCCTGTCACAAACTTAATACGATTGGTTTTCAGGCTTGACATCATTTCCTTGAATTTAGTTATGCCACTCACTAGTCATTGGTGGCATTGCATATAGAATAATAAATTGGTTCTACTAGTTGGCGGGCAAAGTTCATTAATATTCTACCATCACTTGCTATGAAAACTTACTATTTTATGCATTGACTATTTTCAAGTTGATTTTGCAATTCCCCAAAAAACAAACTAAGCTCTTCATTGCCATGAAATGTATATGCTCATAATGGAATTTCCACATAATAATTACCATGATGTGCATGGTTCACATGCCATGCAAGAGTAAGAATTATTTGTTGGGGTTCTTCATTTTGTCCCAACCAAAGCCTTCTATGGTACATGTAAGATTGTTTCTCAAAACCATGTAGAAATATGGAGGAGAATGGAAGCTATATTTTATTTCCTAAATGCTCAAATATTACTTCATGGTTTGTTGGGGCTCCTAGTTTTTCCTTTTTGGATTTTCTAGACGTACATACACTATAATCATGGGTTGTTGCTTATTGCTTGACAATTATTCAATAAGTTCAATTCATACAACTCATGTGCCTCAATTAGTATATTTTCCTGACTTTGTAATTGTGAGAATTATAAAATTTCTATTGAATTATTTGTTGCAATCGTACTGTAGGTATTTGAAGGTGGTGACTCTAATGTTGAATATCTTGGAGATATGGAAAATTCTGCCACTAAACTAAAATTATCAAATGACTCATTTGTTAAATCTGAAAAACATACATCA
>SNQJ01S0012645.1:1852-21735 GCA_010110895.2 Picea sitchensis
GTTGGTGCTTCCATCCAGTTGGTGCTGGAACATTAGGGGAGTTGGTGCTTCCTTCTAGTGGGTGCTAGAGAAATAAGAGATTCGGTGCTCTCAAATAAGTTGCATCTTGTAAAACAGAGGTAGCAGCCTCACATTGAGTTAGTGCTCAATTATAGATGATGTACATAACTTAAAAGAATGCCTATCATTTCGAAGAAGAAAAGGTTTTCTCCCTTTATGGGTTTCCTCGTGAAAATCTATCTCTGTGTATACCTTATCTGTGACTGATGCTCTTTACTTTTACTATCCATATGCTGTATAATGTTGATGATCACTTGAAGAAATATTAAGTATGTTTTAATAGACTTAAGATTGTTTAAGCTCAATAACAACTGATTCACCCCCCTCTCTTAGTTGTTTTAGTAATTTCAATAGCCATTGTGTTTTTCTTATTTCAAATTGCTAAAGCAAGATGTAAATAATGTTCTAGACCAGGAACCTTCCAGATATGATGTTGAATATCCAAAATGTAGTGGACTTGCAAAGAAAAGCCATCTTCCATTATGTTTTTCTTCATTGTAATTGTTGAAAGAAAATCATGAGATAACAGAAGAAGAAGGAAAGTTCGACTGCCATGGCACTATTTTACATGAGAAAATCGTTGTCAGCAAGAAAGATCGAAAAACTTCATATGCATTAAATGATCATGTGGTTGATCACATGAAATGTTATTTCAATTCAGATTCTCAGTCTCTGCTCAACTACCAACTTGAAAATGAAGATGAAGATAATCAAGAAATTGTTGTTAAAGGTCATTTTCCTTCCCCTGAAACTAATGTACATATGCAACAAGATTTCCATCAATACAAAGTGTTTCAAAGTTTTCTTTATTCCCTTGAGAATGATGTGGTGGTCCAATTTCTAAGTGGCCAAAATAGATATGAGGGTTTTAAAACTGCATCTATGGATACTTCAAGCAGTAAACAGACAAATTACATAGAGTTTCAGGAAAGCAACAAAACAATGTATGCCATTTTTCAATCAAAACTACAAAAAGATAATGAAGAGGCAGTTGTTTTATTTGATTCATTTGAAAATCATGGTTTTGAAAATGCATCCATGGAAACTCTAGACTTTGAAATAGTTCATGATGTTAGATTTTCACATTTTCTAGAATATTATGAGTAGGAACTTATTTCCATTCATTCATTTGAAAATCAAAAGGACAGTCCACAAGCAAATTTCCAGAAGGTTGATAAAACCAAACCTGAATTGTTTGATGAATAAGAAGATAGCCTCAATACACATATTATGGTTTTCATATTTAAAGAAGTTCAAATATGTATGAATGTTTTCTTTGAGGTGCATGGAAAGGTAGACAAACCTATTGCTACCATTTCATTTGAAAATACTCTCAGGATTAAATAAGTAGAGCAAGAACAAAAAACACTTGTGAGGAAAGCTTGTCCTTTTGTCTTAACCCCTAAAAAAGAAATGTTCTCTCATGCATTTCATGATGCCATGGCATGCTATATGGAGGATATTTGAAATCATAATCTACAGTTGATGATAGGTTGTAAGCCTAGGAATGCAGATTATGATAAATCAATGTCAGTATTAGATAAGGATTGATTTACACCAAAATTTTCATTTCAGATAGAACTATCTTTCGTTTCAGAAGGTTGTTATTTACAACAGTTTCAACATAGTTTTCAGCCTCTTGACAAAAATTGTTAGGGCGAATCACCTGAAAACAAGAAAGCAGTGGAAGAAATGATACATGAATTTTTGTTTGTGCATGTGTTGGAAGTTCCTTTTGCAGTTTTGCTAGAAACGATGGACAATCCTAATATTTTTAAATTCCTAATATTCAGGTTCATATGTAACTTCTCAAATGAGTTGCTGATGAACAAGATTTGGAGTGAGCATGTGCGAAGGAGATGAGCAATGGATAAAACGCTGGCATGGTTTCATTAGAACTTTCATTTCACCTGACTGGAATTTTTTCTTTAGAGGTTAGGGTAGGTAGTTGTGAATAAGCTTGATGATCAAGTATTTTCAAGTTTAGATTCCCAAATAAAGTATTCAGTTATATTTTAGCAGTATATCTGGCATTCAATTTCCAGGATAGAACAAGGCATGCACCTGTTGTGGGAGAAACACATGGATGAAGCATCAGGTATTCATGTTATTTTCTACCTTGTAGGGAGGGTAGCATCCCCATTTGGATCCTATGTTATCACTGTAATAATTTATTGGAATCCTGGTCTCTAGATTTGGCAGGTCGCTAAATAGATATAGAAGCACGATAGATTAGCAGGAAAGGTCACATATGGCGGGAAGGGATAAATCTAGCGGAGATATGAGAGAGATAAGATATAACATGTCATGGATCGTGGGCACCATTGATCAATGGTCGTGGAGAACATCGGGCCCAGAACTAGCGCAGAGTTTAAACTCTCGAGGGTAGACCGATAATAAAACCACGGTTTCCCATCAAAGCTACGTGGTGCCTCTAGATGCATATCAGGGGGGAAAGTGGGTAAGCACAAAACCACTCAACCACACCCCGATGTCACGTGTTCTAATATCATTGAATATGTCAAATCCAAGGATCGCATGGGGAAAGGGATGGCTGGTCAAATCACTTCACGCCACTTGTTTGATTACTTTTTGTCCATGTGATGCCAGGTGAGCACCGCCAGATAACTGATTTGAAGGCTCATCATACAGAATAGATTGGTCGAGCGTGACAACCCATTGTACCTACAAGTACTTTTCTCAGTAGTTCATGATTGGAACTCAATGACTACTATCATTCAAAATATGGGTTGCATTAATCTATTTTGGGTAATTAACGCCCTATTTTAGAACGGGGTAATCACAGGTCGAGTCATTCAATTAAGGAAGATAAGTTTATGTTTTCTACAAAATCAGGAAAAATAGATAAAGTATACTAAGTGGCCTCCAGTGAACCAGGATTTTCAACTAATATGACAAATTCATCATTGAATAAGAAAGAGAAGTTGGTTGCACATATATTAGCAACAAAATTTCATACAAAGATTGGAGAAGAGTCAGAAGAAGATAAAGAGATCAGATTAAATCCCATCATGAAGGATTTAATCATCAATGGATACTTCGATGAGCATCACATGTGAGTTGTCAAGAGGAAAAGGAGCAAGAGACATAAGATAGAGGTTAAAGATGAGGTAGTTGAGAGCATTGGAGAAAACCAACCAGCTTGGATTGACACTTTAAAAGAATAAATTGCTAATATGAAATAGTTCTCAAGCTAAATTGAGTATGTTTCTGATAATTTTGTAATGATATGGACATGAGGTGTTCAAAGAGAAAATATCTAATATGTCATTTTTGTCTATAATTCTCCCTATAAAATAGGAGTACAACTATTACACGTTACTCCTTTTTGTAACTGATGTCTATTTTTAGAACTGTAGGGAAGTTGATTCGTTTTGAATCCCATATGTAATCTATATATATATATATATATATATATATATATCTTATTCCAAAGATAAATGAAAGAATGGAGTGACTGGAAAGGGGCCTACCCTCGTAGTAGTAGGAATTTGTAATTTCCTGGAGCTAAATTGAATATTTAATGCATAAGCGTTTTGAATTATTTATGAAAAGATTCTAATGGTTGTGATATGAATTATGTTTTCTCTCATAGTGTGTGTTTATTGTGTCTTTAAAATTCCATTTGCATCTTATTCTATTTAAATTGGAGAGTCAAAGGTCCAGAATTCGTCTTATGATGCTCTCGACTTAAGCCCTTTAAACTATGTGATTCTCTTCCTAGCTAATTCAGAATTCATTTCAATAATGCTCCGATGCGGTTAATTGTTTTTCCTTTTCCTATTTCACCCTACAAATTTCAATTTACAACTTAGATTCATTTCCTCATTTAGCCTTTCTCCTCTGGATAGTTCCAATGTCCTGCTATTGTTTATTTACTTTCAACCCCATATCCCTAAGTGTCCCTCCCCTTCCTTTCCAACAACTTTATAAAAACCCCCAAAACAAACCAAATGTAGCCATTGATTGCCAAAGATGTATCAAGTGACACAAGAGATCCCTCTCTGAGTTGAGCAGGCTAGTGCCCATCTCTAAAGTAGGTTGAAACAATTACCCCTGTAGTTTGTTTTATCATCTGAACAAATTTATAGGGTGCTAACATGTCAAAGGCCAAGGAACTTTATAAATGCCACAACGTTCGATCTAGGTTATAATTACAATACCCCATCCCTTAAAATGACCCATAGGGGTTCGGGTGTGTTACACTTATCATATGATAGCTCGTGATATTCAAACTTTAGATTTTCCACTGCACCTAACATATCTTCTTAAATGATTACACCTAGTGGAATTTTTGTCTCCACGAGCTCATACTTTTATTCATTTTTTAACTTGACCAAATTCGATGTCAACTTTCTGGGTGGTATATACTCCTTTGGAAAGTTTTTCGAACCTGACTCTGACTCTCATGTTCCTGGGGTTCCTTCTTGTATAGGTGCTACTAGTGCCTTAGTGTGTTGTTTCTTTAGTCGTGATGTTGATGTTATTTCTACCTTGGGTGTCACCATAACTCTTTGTAAAACACTTCCCTCGACAACTAACTCCTTCATCTCTATGTGTGTTCACTGGACTCTCTATTTTTTCTATTATCAAATGAAAATAACTTTTTTCCATCGACCCATCAACTACTTTTATAACTTTTCATCAGCTATTATTTTCCTTTTTCATTCCCCAAAATTGTAGTCTAATCCAAATTGTACTCACATTCAATTCTTTCCATACTTTGCACTAAATTTGGCTTATTCTCCAGATCATGGTCTAGATCTTGCTAGTCTGTCATAGTCTCATTGTCATTTTCCATTTATGACTACGTGTCTCCACTAATTCATCGTTATTATATCTCTTTAATTATTGAATAATCATGTATGCATTTTATTTTGTTTCCCACTCTCTACATATATCTTTGTCACACTTCAATCCTCTTTCATTTGCACAATTCCTTCCTCTTTGTACATCTCTGTGACATTTTATGGATTTATCTCCTTACTCATTTAACCTTATGCATCACTTGAACCTTAAAACTCTTTTATTTCTTTTCTTATTTTCTTTTTCTTCTTCTTCTATAATACACTATAATACAAGTAGTATGGTACACATACTGTGTGCTCAAACTAGCATGGGAAAGTGTGGCTGTCCCTATATAGTTTCATTCGACTACCATTAACCAGTACTTCCATTAATTCTCCATTAATTTTCTCCATATGAACAACATTTGCATCTGTTACAAACCTAATCATAGATGGACCGAGCCAATGCATATGAAACTTTACAGGGTGCTGAAAAAACTTGTTTTCATAAAGTAAAACTAAGTTTCCTATCTGGAACTTCTTTTGTTTAATGTGATTGTCATGCCATGGTTTCTCATGTGATTTCTGAACTTGTTGATGGAAACCTGTGACAAACCGATCATCTTCCATCTCTACTATATCTAACAACATCTTCTCCATTGCACCCGGATATGTAAGATTTGTCAGTGTGAAAATGTGCATACTCGGTACTATGAATGGCCATACACTAGTATGAATGGGGTTTGTCTTGTCAACCTCTTACTTTTAGTCTTATAATCCCATAATACTAATGGAATCCTCAAGTCCCAATCATCTCAACTTACATTACACACCTTCCTCAATGCATGTTCTAGGATCTTATTGAATTCTTCCATTGTTCCATTTTCTTGAGGATGATACAATGTTCTCTTTTGATGATGAATCTGGAACTCCTATGTCAACGCTGAAATAGTCCTATTTATAAAATGAGTTCCCTAATTTTTCATAAGAATTCTCAGGCATACAAATATTGTCACCACATTTTCAAACAAAAATTGTGCAACTATCTCTGCGCTGCAATCTCTGACTATTTTCGCTTCAATCTATCTGGTCAAGTAATCTATCGCAGTAATGATGTATATGTTCCTGACCTATTTTATAGTGGATTAATCGGTCCAAAAAAATCAATGACCCATTAATCAAAATCCTATAATGTCACTTGGGGTACTAACACCATCTCATCTCTCCTGGAAGGCTTCTCGATTCTTTGGAAAACATCAAAAGTCTTAAAAAATTCTTTGGCATCCTTATGAAGGGTAGGCCACCACAATCCTACATGAAAAATATTGTAAGTTGTTTCTTTTCTTGCATAGTGACCTCTTTCAACCCATTCATGTGCTTCTGAAAATATCATATGTCTTTCATGTTCTAATACACATCATCACAATATACCATATGCACCTAACTTGTAAAAATTTCCTGCTATAAGTTGATAGTTTGTTTCCTTCCATACTAATTGATTCTTTCGTGAAACTATAAACTTAGGTAGGGTTACTAAAGTACTCACAAATTGAGCTATGTATTTAAAATAGTCATCAACCATTTGTACTATAAATAAGTGCATGTCTGGTAACCTGTCATCCAAATTTCATGCATCTTCTCCTGATAGTATGTGCGATAAGTGATCGCGTACTGAATTAAATTTCCTTGGTTTCAAAATTACCTCAAATTCATATTCCTAAAACAATAATATCCATCTATATATTCTTCCCACCAACACTGGATTATTGACCAAATATCTTAGTGCAGAATGGTCTGTGTACATCTTAAAGTGTGAACCCAACAAGTAATGTCTAAACTTCTACAATGTTTTAGCATTGCCATTTTTATTTCCAGATAAAGTCGGTTTTAAGTCACATTGTGACCCATGCATCCAAACATGTGAAGTCAGGTACATATCATTGTGAGGCCGAAGTCCGCAAGTGGTCAATTGGCCCTTGGAAATGGGAAAGGATGTCAGAGTTGAACTTGCATAAGTGGTACGAGTATGTCTTTTCCAAAGAGTCGAGTCATGTTAAGAAACCAGTCTCTACATGCCCCAGGTCGAGTCAAGTAGTTAATGGAATTCACATCGACAGGTAAAACAACTATTATCAGTTCATCATGAAGGCCAAAGGAATGAAAAATCATGGTGTTTGTATCATTCACACCCAACAAACCTTATCGCATGTATCATACACACAGGGATTTGCCATGGAAAACCTGCAACTCGACCCAAAACATCTCGTCGCCATGAATTCACTATCCTCCATCATGATTCCTTCTCCTGTCTGACTCGTTATAAATCTCAAATTCTCGACACTCTTCCCAGTCGTAGAACCAGGACCGAACTCTATTTGCAATTTCCCTTGCTAGTCCAGTTTGTTAAAAAATTCCCCCCCTCTGCGTCTGCTGGATATGTTGTGCATAGAATACAAATTGGTCACGCCATGGTGACATCTGAGGGTGCAAGGAAAGGTGGGCGGAGTAACCAAATTGCAAGTTCCAAGCCCCAAAAAGACTGGGAGTCGTTCTCACCTGCAACAAGCATTCCCACAGACATGAAAGGAGTTAATCCTTTACCCACAGAGAAGACCAGATCAAACCATGCAGAACCTGAAGCAAAGGGTTTTTTCACAGGAAGGGAAGACCATAGAATCCCTGTCTGCTCAACATAAAATTCCTCAAAGGAGGGGCATGCCAAGGAAGAAAAAGGAAGCTGTGGAAGCTCGATTTTCAAAAGAGCTGCCTGCCAGATCGGTGGCTGAAGAACTACTCATGCATGCCATCTGGCTAGAGCCTGCTAGAGGATCGAGCCACGAAGACAAGAAAATAACAAGGAAAATGGATATCACAAGAGAAATTATCAATATCCATCTCAGCAATTGAAGCAAGAAAAGTTGGCTATCGCTGAGCTTTATTAGGAAAACAGGGAGTTGAAGCGGAAGCTAGCGACAAAGACCATGGAAGCGTCAGCAGCGCAAGGTCGCAAAGGGTGCTTGGCATGGATGAAAATACAACTAAGATAGGCACAAGAAACCATTGTACAATTGTGATAAGAACAGAGACTGGTGGAAGAAAGGAATACGAAGAATTCGAGAGAATGTGAAGCGACCGAGAAGGAAGCCTGCGTGGCTCTCACTAGTGCACAGAAAAAACAAGTTTAGAAGGTTTTTGTCTCTGCATTCGAAAAACATAAGACAAATCTTGGTAGTTTTGAAGGACACGTTCCCCCAAAGCACTCTATCATTTTGATAAAGGCCATGACAATCAAACACCTACTTGTTGTGCACATTTGTCCAGCAAATGAGCGCACAATAGAATTCAAAGCCATTGTAGCGAATAGCAAGTTCCTGACAGACACCTGTTTGCTCGGGCACCTGATCAAAGGGATAGACCGACACATCTTTTCTTCATATCGATACCTAACCAATGATCAGATCCTCATGGAAAATTCACAAATGGTCATGATTAAATAGATGTGATTCTTATCTATTTTTTGAAAGCGCCATGCAAAGAGTCTCCAACGCATGCTACTCAGTTTTCCTAGTTTTATGGTTAGAATTTAGAAATCAGGGTAGCCCAAGGGGCGCCCTCATTTATAAATTTCATCTTTTCGATGTAAGAGAGGTTGGTTCAAAAATTTGTTAGACGACAACTATTCTATGTAATTTGAGTTTTTGACTGAAATTTAATGCAAAGGTCCTATAACTTGATGAAAAGATTCTAGTTGTAGAAGTTGGATGTATTTTACCTCTTTCTTTGCATATGTGCTTCCTGTCATATTTATTCATATCTTTTTCTGTTTATTTCGGAATGAATTTTCGAACCTGTAGATTCACTGCGCAATGCCCCTTATTCACAACACTTAGACAAAACGTTTTTTTCTAAAATTTAACTCTAAATTCACCCACAGTGGTGCTCTGAGTTACTACTTGTGTTTTTCTCCCCCCTCACATTACGGTTTTACACTGAATAATGTTTCTCACTTAGCCTTATCCTCTCAATTTCAGTCACTGAGTCATTTGTCTCTGTCATTTCCTCAAATCGACTCCATAGCCCAAGTTTTAATAGACCAGTAGCTCAAAGTAGCATAGTTCAGGAACCCTGGCTCCAAAGATGATTTACACCAGAGCGAACCTTGACCCAAACCCCACAGATCCTGTGTATGACTTAGAGAAGATTCTATGTTGGACTAGAGAGAAAGTGTCATACCCATTCTAATACCCAGATAGAAGCCTGTCCTTGCCCAAAGATGGCACACAGAGCATTGATGACCTTGAGTTTGACACATTCTTTGAGCAAACTCTATTCTGGTCTAAGTCAAAAACTAGTTTGGACGAGACTGTTTTCGACCTGAAGAAATTCCAAGCCCTAGTATCAAATAATATGCCTCGGAATATGAATCCTCCTAGGGCTATGGCCGCTAGATTCACTCCCCTCATCCTGCCAGCCCAATTAAATGACTTGCCTCAAAATTATAGCCAAAGAATCAGGCTTTACGACAATGAGGGAAATGTTTCCGCTCAGAGGCACCTAGACTGGTTTAATGATTTCATCGACCTGGAAGAGGTGGACTATGCAGATGCAAAAATGAGGTTGTTTTCACAGATCATTTTGAAAGATGTAAGAAAATGGTTCAAATCCCTTCCGCCCGTGAGCATTTAGGACTTCGCCTCATTCGAGACATTGTTCCTAAATAAATGGGTGGGAAATAAAAACCCTTTGCAATTGCTAACACAATACAATAATATGAAGAAATCATCAGAAGAGACAGTGCAATAATTATAAATCTATTTTTTGAAGGTGTATAACTCAATCCCTGTGGAAGTCAAGTCACCCCCCCGATGCTACACAGTTACGGTACATTGATTCCTTCCATAGTCATTTCACCTTGTTATTGAGAGAAAGAAGATCAACGAGTCTAGACGCTATAATGTGTAACATTGTCGAAGTCGAAGTAAACATGATGGCATCGGGAAAAATAAAATCGAGGTTCAAACAAGGTGACAAGAGACCCCAGGTAAATGCACATCCATTGAAGTTGTGGTCCTCAGACGAAAATTTCGACATGATGATGAAGACCACGGACAATTTTATGGAGAGAATGTCCATGGGAAACATACCTACTTCCTGAGAACAAAACAACCCACAACCCAGGAATCAAAACCTCAGAAGGGGTCAAATCCCTCAAATCAAACAGAGGGAACATAAAGAGAAAATGGATCAAGGTGACCAATAGATGAAACCTCCTTTCCAAAACAACTACGTGGACAAGGATTTCAACTAGATGTTAGACAACCAAATGCATTGTTACAATGACAAAAACTCATGCGTGTTCTTGACAAAGAGCGAGCATGATCAATATATGAGAAAAAACAAAGACTTTGTGTCGAAGACCGATGATGATGTGATACTCGAAACATATGATGTGTCATCTTGGGAGAAATAAGATTTCAGGAAAGGCTATGAAAACTCCATCATTCAGTTCCAGAAGAAGTACAACCTTTGGAGAAAATACGTACCTACTGAGTCACAACAAACGAACCCCATAAGGAAGCCTCTAGTGGACACCCATTCCACAAGTCGACCAAGGTTAGACAACATGACCAAGGATGCGACAGAGAAGGCTAAGTCGTAGGAGGAGGTCCCCCAGAAAGCTCTAGAGATAGTCCGGGAGGCGAGTGGAAAAGAGGTAGATAAAACCTACCCCCCTTTCAATTTGAACATGATATGGCCAAAATAAAAATATCTTTCCCATTCAATGAACTTACTAGAAAGGGCGAGTATCAGGAACAAATAATTAAAATGTTGAAAATGGGGGGGGGCACCCGATACTCTGAATATTCAATATGATCACCCTACTATCCTTTTTGGTCTTCACGTTGAAGAGACAAATGATATCGAAGACATCCCTTCATTTTAATTCAGTCTGAAAGTCCATGACATGACCCTTCATAACGCCATGATGGATTCTAGAACGTCGCACAACCTCATGCCAAAGGTGATCATGGATGAACTGGGTTTGGATATCACCAGACCATACAAAGACCTTTTCTCTTTTAATTCGAGGAAAGTCAAGTGTTTGGACCTTATCAAAGACCTGGTTGTGTCATTGGCTCAAATCCCTGCTAAGAAGATGGTCATGGACATAGTCGTTGCGAACATACCCCCAAAATTCGGCATGCTGCTATCAAGATCGTGGGTTGTGAAGTCAAAGGGCACTTTGCATATGGATATGTCATACACCACCATCCATGTTTTTGGCCATGACAGAAGGTTGTACAAAGAAGTGCTACTAAAATACATGGTGAGCAACAAGACAAAAGAAAACAATCATCTTATATATGCCATCAACATTGAGGTGGGTTCTTCTATATTCTACAATGACCTGAGTTTCGAAGAGGAAGAACCGACAACCATCATAACAGCTGACGAAAAAACCACGCAGGAAATAATAGAGTGCACCAACCCGAAAGACCATGTGGAAAATGGGGTGTGGAACATGAGTTTTGATGGTGCAGTTGGTAGAGAAGGAGATGGAGATGGTGTATGGGTAAGCTCCCCTGAAGAAAACACAAAGTTGTGCTCATACAAGCTCATGTTTGAATGCACTAACAACATGGCTAAGTATGAAGCACTAATCTTGGGATTTCAATTTTTGAAATAATTGGGTGCGTAGAAGATAGCAGTGCGCAGATATTCTGAGCTGATCATAAATAAGGTAAAGGGTGTATATCAGACCAAACACCCCAGGCTAAGAACGCACATAAATTTGGCTTTGGATATCCTTGAAGGATTTTCATAGTATGACCTGTCTGCTATCCCCAGAGAGAAAAATCAGATCACCAATGCATTGGCAACCTCGACCTCAGTTTTTAAGATCAACATCTTCTCAAACAAAAGATATGAAATCGAGGTAAAGCACAGGCCGACAATGCCTAATAATATCAAACATTGGCAAGTGTTTGATGACAACAAACAGGTGGAAATATTCCTCCTTATAAGTGACAAGTTTTCTAATACAAACATTGACAATGAATGTTGTGGTAACAAAGATGAGAGCGTGGATGCACGCATAAACAAAGACCCTTTCCAAAACCAGATCGCGGGAAGGGACATAATACAACTGAAAAATAATATTATTCCAAAGGGGTTGGTGCCGATGGAAAAGTTATTGGATGAAAATGATGTGACTAAGAACCCCAATATCACCACAAGAAAAGAAGACGTGGAAGAATGCAACATCGGGACTAAGGAGAACCCGAAGATGGTAAAATTATCAAAGACACTCAGTCCATAGTTCAAGCAGGACTACGTAAATCTCATGAAAGATTTCCCGAACGTCTTTACATGGAGCTATGATGACCTGAAAGTATATGACATGAAAGTAATCCAACATGTTATTTGCTACCGATGCCCTATACCTCACAACCCGCAGGTCGGAAGGTCGCCATGCTCACAGGATCTTCTCTTTTACCACGGCCCGAAGAACTCTAAACAGTTCTTCTATTTCCCTATCAGGAGATCTTCACCCATAACAATCCTCGTGGGATATCCTCTTTGCACTTAGGATATCAGAATTCGCGCTTTCGCGAATCCGTAGGTCAAGCATTGGACTCTCGAATTCCCAAAACCTAACAACCAGTCAATGCTGACCTTTTCCTATTGGGGTTTTCCCTATCGCGATTTCAGCACTCGCGATGTCGAACAACTCGGTTCCCCGACTCCCAAATCCCGATATGCCAAAACTCCAACTCACGCGCGAGTTTGACTTTTCAACGCCCTGTCACCTCTACCGGGATTTCGGACTTTGCGGTATCGTGAATCCTAATGCAAATGTTTCAATATTTCTCACCACGAAACTCCAAACTAGTGTGCCCCCTATCCACCTCACTGACTCCTGTGGCCCCACACTGTTCTCGTACCCATTGGGATATCACATTTCACGATTTCGTAATTCCTGTTGCTATGTTTACGGAGTTCCAAGCCATGAAACCCCAATATGAGATTCACGAGTAGATCTGACGGCCCTTGTGGCTCATATCGACAATCCTACCCCTCCTGAGATTTGAACCCTTCGGGAATACTTCACCGTATCTTCCCTGCTCCTCTATGGGATCTGACGACTCACGGAGAATTCCGACCGTCCGTTTCTCCTTGATGATTTCTATGAGACGAACCAAGTTTTCCTCCATGAAGACTTGTTCACCAGCACACAAACTTGCAATTCTTCACGGAGATTCATGAATTATCCTCAGAGAATTCCGACCGTMTGTTTCTCCTTGACGATTTCTGTGAGACAAACCAATTTTTCCTCCGTGAAGACTTGTTCACCGACAYGCAAACTTGCGACGCTTCTTATAACCTTCCAGTCACAGCTTCCCTGTGTTGTCCTTCAACAGTTTTCGAAGGCCTTATCCTTCCTGAGCTTTCCCACGACTCTGCGTCTTTTAGAAAAACTGCTTGTATGCACTCCTTGCGGAAGACCCTTCAAACACGTCTAAGTGTTGAATCCTTTCGACCCCGTGCACACCTGCAGCAGCAGTCTTTCGATGCTTCACTCAGGTTCACAACCCTGAAGCTTCACTTGGCCTGTGCACTCCTTGCACGGATCTTGTGCCCAATTGCACTCCTGAGATGAATGAGAACAAAAGCAACCCTATCTGAACCCTTTGTCAACGCACTCCTTGCGGACACTTCAACTACACTCCTTGCAGGAACTCTTGCTCAGATAGAGAAACAATTAAAACTCATTCCTTCTCCTTTCAGACTTCAAACTTAAAACATGAAATCATATACACAACATATAAATCAAATGTATAACAGGAAGCAAACATTCATGAGCATATCATTCAGCATCAATACACAGAGAACAAGCACGAAACCATGAATTTGAATCAAACTCTTTCTATTAATCCAAATATGTGTACATGGGTGTTCTTTCACAGCTCTTTGCATGCTCCTGCTCCAATGCTTCTTCTAACTATCTTACAATACACAATGAGGGTGTCTATATCTCGTTTCCCTCTTGCGCTCTCAAACAGTCTAATCTAGAATTAAATTCTATCTACCTGCATTAACTACTTTTAAATGCCTTCTACCTACTAAGGACGAGAGAAAACCACTCAAGTTCCGTTTACATTATACAAGTGCGCTTCATCTTAATGGCTTCATTTAAGATTGCGCAACAATTTCAAGAAACTTTCAAAATTTGCGCTGGCGCTTGTCCAACTGTCCTTCGCTTCCACGCTGGCTCGCTTGATGTTGGTGATGCTCCTGCATAATACTCCCTTGCTTGAAAAATTTCATGGGCTCTTGTCCATGAGCTCACGCACGGTATGTCCATGCTTCTGTATCTCCGCTTCGTTCTCCCAACTGACATCTTCAACTGGATGGTTCTTCCACTTGACCAGATACTCAAAATACTGCTTCCGCCTGGTCCTCTTGCTCACTTTCATGTTCAGTATGCGCTCCATCTGTGGATTATCTACAACTGGCATCTGCTTTGTCCACTGGATCATTGGCTTCTCAATTCCAGCTCCTTTTTCCTCAGCGATATATGGGTACAATTTCGAGATATTGAATATCAGAGAAATTCCGATCCCATCGGGTAATTCAATTTCGTAAGCATTCGCCCCAAATTTCTTCAAGATCCTACATGGCCTGATTTTCTTCATCTTTAGCTTATTATAATTTCCTCTCTGGAACCTTTCTTTTCTCAAATGTTCCAGAACCAAGTCACCAACCTCAAACTGAAGTTGTCTTCTATGTTGATTTTCTCTACGCTTGTATTCCTGTCTTGAATTTTGCAGTCGCTCCTTCACCTGACTGTGAAGTTCCTTCATCGCCTCTGCGAATTCTTCTGCACTAGCGCTTCTAGTCGCAGTCTGTTCTGAATCCCTCAATTCATAAATTCCTCTCGGCTGCATGCCATAGACAATCTGAAATGGACTCTGCCCTGTGCTCCTGTTAATTGAGTCATTATAAGCAAACTCTGTATGTGGTAATATGTTGTCCCACTGGCTGTGGTGTTCTGTCACCAAGATTCTCAGCAAGTCTCCTAGACTTCTGTTCACCACTTATGTCTGTCCATCCATTTGAGGATGATAAGCCGAACCAAATGACAAGTTAGTTCCCAACTTCTTCCATAAGGTCCTCCAAAAATTCCCTATGAACTTTGTATCTCGATCAGAAACAATGCTCCTTGGAAAACCATGAAGTCGAGTGACCTCTTTGAAAAACAGATTGGCAACGTGAGTTATGTCATTGGTTTTCTGACATGGAATGAAGTGTGCCATCTTGGAAAACCTATCCACCACCACAAATATTGAATCACAACCTCTTTGTGTTCTTGGCAACCCCAATACAAAATCCATGCTAATTGCATCCCACGGCCTCTCTGGTATGGGCAATGGTTGATAAAACCTCGCATTCTGTTTCCTTCCCTTCGAATGCTGGAAAATTTTGCATCTGTCTACGAATCTCTTGACATATGCTCGCATTCCTGGCCAAAAATATGACTCGTTTAGCTTTGCGAATGTCTTTTCATGACCAAAGTGCCCTGCCAATCCTCCACTGTGTTTCTCCTTTAACAGATTCTCTCTCATAGAGAATTTCAGAATACACAGTTGATTACCTCTAAACAGTAATCCTTCCTGGATCATATACTCTATCCATTGCCTTCTATCTCTGAGAATTGGATTCTCACCTGCTTCATACGCCTCCTTAAAATCTGGATCATCAGCGTACATGTCCCTGAGATCATCAAAACCCAATTTTTTGACTCTGAACTCCTGCAACAGCAAACACTTCCTGCTCAAAGCATCAACAACTTTGTTAGCAGTACCAGAAATATGTTTAATCACAAAAGTGAAATTCTGCATATACTCAACCCATTTAACATGTTTCTGATTCAACTTCTCCTGTTGAGTTACAGACTGCAATGCATGATTGTCACTATACAAGACAAACTCCTTCAGGATCAAGTAATGCCTCCATTTCTTCAATCCCTAAACAATAGCATAAAACTCCTTATCATACGTGGAATACTTCACTTTCGCTTCATTCAGCTTCTCGCTGAAGTATGCTATCAGCCTGTCTTCCTGATTCAAGACTGCCCCAATTGCAAATCCACTTGCATCGCATTTCACCTGAAATGTTTTTTGGAAATCCGGCAACACCAAAACTGGTTGTTCCGTAATCTTCCTCTTCAATAGATTAAAACCTTTCTCAGCCTCTTCAGTCCAGAGAAAATACTTGTGTCTTTTCTTCACCGTATCCATCATTGATGCGCTAATTCCATTGAAATTCCTGATGAATTTTCAGTAGAAACTAGCCAATCCATGAAAATTTATCACCTCAAAAATATTCTTCGGTGATGGCCAGTTCTTGATTACCACCACCTTATCTGGATCCATCCTCAACTCATTTGCTGAAATAAAAAACCCCAAGTAAATGAGCTCTGTCTTCATGAATGAGGATTTTTTCATATTTATCAACAACTTCTCCTGTTGTAGTTTCTGCATCACTGTAGCCAAATGCTCTAGATGCTCTTCCACTGTTTTACTGAAAACTAGTATGTCATCTAAATACACAATGACAAATTTTCCGATGAACTCCCTCAGGACTTCGTTCATCAACCTCATGAAGGTACTCGGCACATTTGTTAAGCCAAACGACATAACAAGCCATTCATACAACCCTTTGTTTGTTTTGAATGTTGTCTTCCATTCATCACCTTCTCTCATGCGGATTTGATGATAACCACTTTTCAAATCAATCTTTGAAAAATATTTTGCTCCACTCAAGCAATCCATCAGATCATCCATCCTCGGCAATGGGAATCTGTACCTGATGGTTATCTTGTTGATCGCCCTTGAATCAATACACATCCTCCAGCCTATGTCTTTCTTTGGACTGAGTATTGTTGGAACAACACAAAGACTCAAGCTTTCCTTGACTAAACCTTTGTCC
The DNA here is from genome assembly GCA_010110895.2 of Picea sitchensis. NCBI lineage: Eukaryota > Viridiplantae > Streptophyta > Pinopsida > Pinales > Pinaceae > Picea > Picea sitchensis. The sequence continues at coordinate 18,715 of SNQJ01S0012645.1, forward strand.
ATCAAGTCTTGGACTTGCCTTTTAACCTCTTCATTCTCTTGCAGCATCAATCTGTATGCAACTTTGTTTGGAAAACTGGATCCTGGTATGAGATCAATATGATGACTCACACTTCTAATCGGTGGCAACGAACGAGGTAATTTGTCCACTATTATGTCAGCGAACTCTTCCAGCAGTTCCTGAATATCTTCTGGTAAATCATCTATTCTTATGCTAGTCAGAACAATCTTCGGCTTTCTGACGATAATAAACTGTGGATCCTCCTTCTTCTTAACTTCTGTAAGAAGTTCCTTCCCACTCATAAGAAGTACAGTGTTGCTTACTTCTGACTTCACCTCCTTATCCTTTATTGTAAGCAACATGTGTGTCCTCCCATTCTTCTCCAGGGTGTATGTGTTCATTCTCCCATGATGAATCACATTTATATCATATTGCCATGGTCTACCCAGCAATAGATGACAAACATCCATAGGAATGACATCACATAAGATCTTATCATTATATCCTCCTATCTTGAATTCAACTAAACATTGTTTAGTGAAAGTTACCTGATGTCCTTTTTGTAGCCATGAAACTTTGTATGGGCTTGGATGATCAGTCATCTCCAGCTCCAGCTTCTCTACCATCTCTGTAGAAATGAGATTATCCGTGCTACCACTGTCTACAATGACCTTGCACACCCTGTCCTTGGTTTTGCAAGCAGTCCTAAAAAGTCTGGTCCTTTGGACTGGACTCTCCACCTCCTTCTCAGGTGTCAAAAGGACTTTTCACATCATCAACGATCTTCTACCTTCAGCGTCTTCTGCCTCAACATCCCGCCTCTGTGCTTTAGTGATGTGAGCTTCTCCAATCTCCTTATTTTTATCTGGACACTCATAAGACTTGTGCCCATTCTTTCCACATGTGAAGCATGTAATTACTCCACCTCTTCCTCTTCCTCTACCTCTAGTACGAGGAAAAGTGTTACTGTCAGCATAATCTCCTCTCTGCTCAGTATGTTTCCCTCGTTGTTCAGTATATTGTTTCCCTCGTTTTTCAGTATATTTATCCTGGGCAACTGATTTGCCTTTGGGCTGAATTTTGCCTCGTCCCCTCTGACTCTGCTTTCGGCTCAACTTCTCTTCTGCTTTCAGAGCCATCTGATAAGAATCTTCCACCATTCAGATGGTTACCATTCTCATCTCATCCTGGATATCATATCTCAGGCCATTCATATATCGGGAAACCTTTTCATCATCGCTTTCCCGATGACCTGCCCTGATGTTCAGTTTATAGAATTCCTCTATGTATTCTTTCATTGTCATCAGCTTCTGTCTCAGGTTCTGCATCCTCCTGAACAGAGTAATTTGATAATCTCTAGGGATGAATTTTGCCTTTATCTTCGCGATCATTCTATCCCAGCTCTTGATCTTCTGCTTGCCCTTGCAACATCTGTCAACTTGTAGTTCATCCCACCACAATGTTGCATGTCCTTTCAATCTTGTGACAGCATGCTTGACTTTCTTGTCCTCTTCGACATCTTCATAGTTGAAGTATGTGTCTAGATCTCTAATCCAGTCTAGAAGCTCCTTTGCATCCAAGTTTCCCTCGTAAAATGGAATGTCCATCTTTGCTCTTGCACCCATCCTGGCAATAGCTCTGATCAAACGCTCATTTGATGCATCCTCAGCTGCAACTTATTCTTCACGTTCAGCCTCAACTTCGCTTTCGGAATCACTAAGATCCCCAGCACTGACTGTGCATCATTGTGTTGTCTCCATGTCTTCGAGTCTGGCTCGTAGATCACACATCTCTCTTTCCATGGCTGGATCTGTCATCTACCGACCTCTTCTCCTCGGCATTTCCCTATCCTCTGGATCGGGTGTCTGCATGTCCCTTCTCCTTGGTGGCATGGTGAATTCTCTTTCTTCTCTGCTACAGAAAGAAAAGAACCTTTATGTGCTCTGATACCACTTGTTGTCGATGCCCTCTACCTCACAACCCGCAGGGCGGAAGGTCGACGTGCTCACAAGATCTTCTCTTTTACCATGGCCCAAAGAAATTTAAACAGTTCTTCTATTTCCCTATCGGGAGATCTGCACCCACAACAATCCTCGTGGGATCCCCTCTTTGCACTTAGGAGATCGGAATTCACGCTTTCGTGAATCCGTAGGTCGAGCGTTGGACTCTCGAATTCCAGAAACCTGACAACTAGTCAATGCTGACCTTTTCCTATCGGGGTTTTCCCTATCGCGATTTCGGCACTCGCGATGTCGAAAAAATCAGTTCCCCGACTCCAGAATCCCGATATGTCGAAACTCTGACTCACACACGAGTTTGAATTTTCAACGCCCCATCACCTCTATCGGGATTTCAGACTTTGCGGTATCACGAATCCTGATGCAAATGTTTCGAGATTTCTCGCCACGAAACTCCGAACTAGTGTGCCACCTATCCACCTCACTGAATCCTGTGGCCCCACATTGTTCTCGTCCCTGTCGGGATATCGCATTTCGCGATTTTTCGATTCTTGTTTCTATGTTTACGGAGTTCCAACCCACGAAACCCCGATATGATATTCACGAGTAGATCCGATGACCCTTGTGGCTCGGATCGACAGCCCTACCCCTCTTGAGCTTTGAACCCTTCGGGAATACTTCACCGTATCTCCCCTGCTCCTCTGTGGGATCTGACGACTCATGGAGAATTCCGACTGTCCGTTTCTCCTTGATGATTTCTATGAGACGAACCAAGTTTTCCTCCATGAAGACTTGTTCACTGGCACACAAACTTGCAACGCTTCTTATAAACTTCCAGTCATAGATTCCCTACATTGTCCTTCAACAGTTTTTGAAGGCCTTATCCTTCCTGAGCTTTCCCACGACTCTGCATCTTTTATAAAAACCCCTTGCACGCACTCCTTGCGGTAGACCCTTCAAACATGTCTAAGTGTTGAATCCTTGCGACCCTGCGCACACCTACAACAACATTCTTTCGATGCTTCACTCAGGTTCACAACCCTGAAGCTTCACTTGGCCTACG
>SNQJ01S0012645.1:21745-45713 GCA_010110895.2 Picea sitchensis
CCCGAATCTCCGATGGCTTATCTCCCTCGCAACTTCTGTCTGATCTGACGACCCTCATTCTTTCGGGAAATTTGAATGAGATCCTGTGGTTGTGGATCTATGTCTTCCTTCTCTTCTGCAAATTCCTGTATCTTGAGCTTTGCCTTTGCTGCGCGTGTTTTCTTCAACGCTATTCCTCCTGAGCTTGCCATCAATGACAAGCATATGCTACTTGGTAAACATTTTCCAACACATATTTCCTATAAGGATTAGATGGATAATGTTTTGGTTGGGGGCCTATAAACGACAAGTTCCTGAAACATTACTTGATGAAATAAAATCTGTTTAAGTCACTCATCATTGTAAAGAGTCATTTTATTTTTTGCGTCAAGTCAGTAGGTCAATAGAAAATTGAAGCCCGAAGTGAAGGCCCTAAGTTTATGCTGAAGTTTTAGAAGCTATGTCGATAGGTTTAGTTTATTTTATGTCTATCATTTACTTCTCTCAATGTCTCAAGGTAGAATAAAACCCAATGGTCAGGCACCTGGTCTACTGTTCTTTACTACCTCACAGAGAGGATAGCATCCCCATTGGAGCTAGTTGTTAGAGCCGCCATTTTTATTTCCAGGTAGAGTCAGTTTTAAGTCACGTTGTGACCCATGCGTCTAAACATGTGAATTCAGGTACATAGCACCATGAGGCCGAAGTCTGCAAGTGGTCGGTTAGCCCTTGGAAACGGGAAGGGATGTCAGAGTCGAACTTGCATAAGTGGTATGGGTATGTCTTTTCCAAAGAGTCGAGTGCTATTAAGAAACTGATCTCTATGTGCCCCGGGTCGAGTCAAGTAGTTAATGGAATTCGAATCAATAGGTACAACAACTATTATCAGTTCATCATGAATGCCAAAAGAAATGAAAAATCGTGGCATTCGTATCATGCATGCCCAACAAACCTTATCGCCTGTATCCTACACGTGGGGATTTTCCATGGAAAACCTGCAACTCAACCCGAAACATCTCGTTGCCATGAATTCACTATCCTCCAGCATGATTCCTTCTCCTGTCTAACTCATTATAATTCTTGGATGCTTGACACTCTTCCCACTCGTAGAACTAGGCCCGAACTCTGTTTGCAATTTCCCTTGCCAGTCCAGTTTGTTCAAAACTTCCCCCCTGTGCATATGCTAGATATACTGCATGAAGAATACACACTGGTCGCACCATGGTGATATCTCAAGGCGTAAGGAAAGGTGTGCGGAGAAACCAAATTGCAAGATCCAAGCCCCAAAACAACGGGGAGTCGTTCTCACCTACAACAAGGATTCCCATAGACGTGAAAGGAGTTATTCCTTTACCCGCAAAGAAGACCAGATCAAACTGCGTAGAATATGAAGTGAAGGGTTTTTCACAGGAAGGGAATAAAATAGAATCCTTGTCTCCTCAACAACAAATGCCTCAGAGGAGGGGCAAGCCGAGGAAGAACAAGGAATCTTCAGAAGCTCAATTTTCAAAAGAGTCGCATGCCAGATCGGTAGCTGAAGAACTACTCATGGACACCATCCACCTATATCCTGCTAGAGGATTGAGCCACGAAGACAAGAGAAGGAAAAGGAAAATGGATATCACAAGAGCAAATGATCAAGAGCCATCTCAGCAATTGAAGCAAGAAAGGATGGCTATCGCTGAACTCTATTAGGAAAACAGGGAGTTGAAGTGGTAGCTAGCGACAAAGACCATGGAAGTGTCAGCGACGTAGGGTCACGAAGGGAATGTGGCATGGATAAAATGATAGCTCAGAGAGGCGCAATACACCATTGTACAACTGCGAGAAGCATAAATACTAGTGGAAGAAAGGCATACGAAGCATTCAAGAGAATGCAAAGAGACCGAGAAGGAAGCCCACATGGCTCTCGCCAAAGCGCAGCAAAAACAAGTTTAGCAAGTGTTCGTCTTTTCATTCGAAAAACATAATACAAATCTTGGCATTTTTGAAGGACACATTCCCCCAAAGAACTCTATCATTTTGATAATGACTGTGACAATCAAACACCCACTTTTGTGCGCATTTCTTGAGCAAATGAGCGCGCAACATAAATCAAAGTCATTGTAGTGGATTGCAAGTTCCTGACAGACACTTGTTCGCTCGGGCACCTGATCAAAGGGATACACCAACATCTTTTCTTCATATCGAGACCTCATCGATGATCAGACCCTCGTGGAAAATTTGTGAACGGTCATGAGCAAACAGACGTGATTCTTATCTATTTTTGGAAAGCGCCATGCGAAGAATCTCCAACGCATGCTACTCAGTTTTCCTAGTTTTAGGGTTAGCAGTTAGAAAGCAGGGTAGCCCAAGGGGTGCCCTCGTTTATATATTTCATCTTTTTGATGTAAGCCAAGTTGGTTGGCAAATTTGGTAGATGACAACTATTGTATGTAATTTGAGTTTTTGACCAAAATTTAATGCAAAGGTCTTGTAACTTGATGAAAAGATTCTAGTTGTAGAAGTTGGATGTATTGTGCCTCTTTCTTTGTGTGTGTTCTTCCTGTCATCTTTATTCATATCTTTTTTGTCTATTTCAGAATGAATTTTCAAACCTATGGATTCGCTATGCAATGCCCCTTGTTCGCACCACTTATACAAAATGTTTTCTTATAAAAGTTAACTCTGAATTCACCTGCAGTGGTTCTTTGAGTTACTTCCTATGTTTTTCTCTTGCCTCACATTACGGTTTTATATTGAAGACTATTTCTCGCCTAGCCTTATCCTCTCAAGTTCAGTCACTGAGTCATTTGTTTCTGTCATTTACTCAAATCGACTCCATAGCCCAAGTTTTACTTTCTTGTGCCAATATAACCAGAACCCATTATATCAAGGTGTTAAATCTAGCCACTGCTTTCAAAGCCATATCCTGCGTGGAGACCACGCCTCCCAAGAGAGACCTCTCCAGATTCAAAAGGCTAGTTTCGGGTCTCAAAGTTGGTTGAAAAATTTACCTTCGTTGTCTTTCTATCAGCCGAACATATTTACAGAGTGCTAACACAATGCATACACCATTGCTAACCCTTCACATTTTGTAGTAGTATAGTTATGTTCTGTAGTTGAAAACTTCCTTCTCACAAATGTAATGAGATGATCCATATCTCCTTCTCTCGACTAATATAACACTACACCTAAAGCTACATATGATGCATCCACATGAACATGAAACTCCCTCTTCCAATATGGAAATATCAAAATTGGTGTGGTGACCAATTTCTACTTAAAAATATGTAAACCTTCCTGACATTCCTCATTCCATTGAAATTTATTCCCCTTCTTTAGAAATTTTTCCATCGGGGCTATAATCTGTGCATATTCCCTAATGAAATTCTTGTAGTACCCTTTATTTCCCAATGTTGCTCATAACTGTTACACTGAAGTCGGCAGTGGTAAGTCAAAAATCACAACAGTATTTGTGGTATCCACTAGGAGTCCTTGCTTACACACTACATCGCCCAATAAGATACCCAACGACACAAAAAAATGCACTTCTTCAAATTCAAAGATATCTAAAACTGCCTACACCTATCCAACATCCAGCACAAATTATCAATATGATCTTTCAACAAGCTAAAGATCGTTCAGTCATATAAGTATACTTATAATAACTTATGGATGATTTCTTTAAATACTACTACAACCACTCTAGAGAATATTGTTGGTGCATTCTTCAATCCAAAAGGAATCATTGTGTACTGGTAACATCCCCATTCTATCACAAATGTAGTCTTATACCTATATTCATGCACAAACTTCATTTGATGATACCTTAAAAATACATCAGTGAATGAATAAGCTTCCTTCCCTCCTACATTCTCCAACACTTAATCTATAAACGGAGTTGGAAAGGATCATATAAAAAAGAATCATTTAATTTCCTCATATCTACACAAATTATGATCCCTCATGTCTTCTTATCCTTTACCACCATTAGACTAATTCACTCTGATTCTACAACAATTTTATTAATTTTGGCTTCCAACATCCTGTATATATTTTCTTTCACCTTCTACTTATACATCGATTTCAATCTGTATGGCCTCTACTTCACTATCTTAGCATCTGTCTTATAGGGGATTCTCATCTCTCTTAACTCCCCAAAAATCCATTTCATCTCTGAAAACGTAGTCGAAAATAGGTCCTGGTACTCGCACAGTATATCTATTATCATTTCAACAATTTTTTCATTCCAATAGTCTCCTATTTTTGCAAATTTGGGCTTATCTTCTATACCGATATTTGCTTTGCACATTCTCAATGGATTTTCATATACGACCAATTCAATATGTTTTCCTTGTAATGCACGCTCTCCTTCAGTTTCTGGTATTTGAAAATTTCTTTGATATTTTTCCTCCTCTTGGTCTTCTTCAACAACATTATAATAGCGTAAAACTTCTCCAGTTTTCGCAGTAAATCTATGCACGCTACATACAATTACTAGTTCTATTGATTCTTGTGATGAAAAAATCTTGTTCTTGATAACCTACAAAGTTGATCCAATCAAAGGAGCATCATCTTCAAAACTAAAAGTTACATCAAAATTTTTAGTCAATTCGTTCCAATCTGCAGTTTCTCTATGCACTTCTAGTGCCAAGTACCAATTCTTCAAGATCACGTCCAAGGTGTGTACAAACAAGTGTGTCCATTCTTTATTAGGTACTTTATTCCATGTCGTAAAACACTTTGTAAAATTCTCCATTGGACAACTCAATCCTATGTACTTCTGCATAGTATCTTCATTTTCTATCCCAAACCTGACCTGTAATAACCTTCTACACTGTTGCCAATCTCTTATTCTATCCTTATGTGTAACCCACCATCTTGTCAGGGTCACTTTCAACATGACATCTAACGTTAATATTCTCTATTGATTTGGTATTTTCAATTCAAACACTCATATAAAATAAGATACATCATTTAGTCCATCATACCTTGTAGGATCTCATACCTCAGTTCCAATCAATCAAAATGCACGGGTAATCCAAGAACAGTTCCTTGTGGACACTTCATGCAATCTATGCTGCCAATTCTCCAAATATTATTTTTAATATGATGTGCACGAATTAATACTTCTCCAATTAGTTACACCATTGACTATAGGATTCACATAATCTTCCATCTGCTCGGTCATATTATACAGGTTGTCGAGATATTTTCCCTTCACTAGTTATACATATCTTCTTCCTTTAGTAGGATCTAACGATGCAGTGAACTTCAAGTATTTTACTTCAAGTATCATCTATCTCTTCTTCATGTGAATGAGATTCTGGTTGTTAAAGTCCCGGTCAAGTCCAATTAGTGTTGGGTAAGGGGAACTACCCTCCACTATATCGATCACTTCAAAATAGGCCAAACTGCACACTCCATCAAGACTAAAACTTACCCCTGTCAGCCTTCCCATTGGAACAATATTATGTTGATTTACTAACCTCAACTAAATGGGAAACCAGATCAACATCGACTTACTCATAATTTTCCATGTCTTCTTTAGGATGACATTCACATCAAATCCTAAATCCAAAATAATGTCGTCCATGTCATAGTTTCCTATCTATGCATTGATTTGAAATTCCCTATTCGTTCTCTTCTTACGGTGCACCTGTTTAAATTATTTATTTGTGACATGTATCCCTTTCTCTTGGGTGAAATGGTCAATCATTCCGTGCAACATACTCAAAGTTTTAGGATATTTATACACTTAAGAGTTAGTTAAGATTTACTTGGTCTAATTTGTCATTAGGTAAATGTGTGTTTCTTAGTGTGTTTCTTTAGTATGCATTAGTATGCATTTTTAGTTAGGAAATATGACAATCACGATGTGTTCCCGACATAGAGTGATTCAACAGTTCATATTCTCCTCGATCTTAATGGCTACATTGGTCCATGTCTTAACACCCGATTGGTACATGATTTCTATTTAAAGAGCATGGAGGGTCATTTGTCAATGATTGATTGTGAGAAAATATCTTGTAAAATATCTATGCAATCTTTTTCTTTTTCATTAATAAATTGCTCCAAGTGGCAGCGTTGGCTGGGGTTGTGGATGTTTCCCCATAGGGGTTTTGCCACATCAAAATATCAGTGTGTTGATATTTGATCTGGCTATATGATTTGTTACTGAAGGTGTTCATCCGTTGTTGGAATACCTGTATTGTTGAACATAGTAAAAGAACCCACTGATGATGAAAATAAAGTCAAATGGGATAATAGGAATGACGAAGCACATGGACTAAAATAAATGTCCATCTCTCCTAATTTAAGGTTCCACCTTCAAGAAACTGATGACCCCAATGAAGTTTGGGAAAATATTGAATCTATGTTTGGTAAACACAATATTATTCGAGCACATCAGTTAGAAAATCAGATATTTACTTTAAGTCCAAATTATTTTTCTTGCATTTAAGACTATCTATCTAAGTTTAAAACACTTAGAATTTTATGTGAAGAGTGTAACATAAATCTAGAGGAAGAGCGTTGCATCTATATTATTATTTCTAAGTTAGGTAGTGCATATTCTTTGTTTGTATCTACCTTTATTCCATGAGAGAGGATCTATGGAAAGCTTATCAAAAGCCCACTCTTGAGTCCTTTTGTGATGCTTTGATTAGAGAGAAAGATAACCTTGTACAACTTGGAGTGGGAAGAACAAAAGGTACCTCCAACAAATCCTTAGTCTCCCATCATAAAGAAAAACCCAAGAATCCCAAGAATTAACATCCTCACCAAAACAACAAGCAAAACAAGGGTCCCAAACCTACTCAAACAACTTCAGCTCCTAATGGTGACAAAGGAGAAAAATCTAAAAATAGGAAGACTGACAGGCATTTCAACGTTTGTGGGAAATATGGTCATGATGAGTCCAAATGTTTCAAAAAGATCAAAACTTTAGAAGCAGTGATGAAGAAGCACAACATCAATATCAATTCTACTTCTTCTTCTTCTTCTTCTTCTTCTCATGGACCTGCACCTTTCTGCTCCTGGTTTCCCCTTCAATGCAACTTCTGTTTCTTCTTCGGATTAGTGGTTTATTGATTCTGGAGCATATTATCATATGGCTAAGGATAAATCCATATTTTCTTCTCTAAATGAATGTAACACCAAGAAAATATTTGTTGGTGATGATAGATATCTTAGTGTTATAGGATCTGGAATACTTCAAGTAGATAATGGTCATTTCAATGATGTATTATGTGTTCGAAGCCTTTCCTGTATCCTTCTATCAATATATCAAATCACTCATTCAGGTGAAGGTAAAACCATAGAGTTTTCACCTCACCAAGTTGTAATTAAGGATCTAAAAGATCCTAAGCATGTTCTTACAACTAAATTTTTTGATGATATTACCAAGTTGTATAAGTTTGATAAATTTGGGTCATAATCTTTTCCATCAGTTTTTGTTGCTCATAGCGATGACTTGAAAAAACTTTGGCATGAGCGGTTTGATCATCTAAACTATATCTCATTGCAAAAACTATGTAATCAACAGATGGTGATTGGTCTTCCTCTTGTTTCATGCAGAGATGGTTTTGTGTCGGTTGTGTTATCGAAATATATCATCGCGATAGTTTTGAAAAGAATGCCTCTTGGCATGCCTCGAGCCCTTTGTAGCTTGTTCTCAATGACTTGTGTGGTCCACTTTCTTCTCCTTGTTTTTTCTGGTTGCAAGTATTTCTTAACTTTCATTGATAAATTTTCTAGATGTACTTCGGTTTTCTTCTTAAAACTTAAGAGCGATGTTTTTGACAAGTTTCTAGCCTACAAGGCCGTTTTAGAAAAGCAATCTAGACATCAAATTTAAAGATTAAGAACAAATAATGGAGGTGAATATGTGAACAATAATTTTACAAGTTACTGCACTACACAGGGCATCCAAATGAAACACACTATTCCATATACACCACAAAAAAATGGTGTTGTTGAGAGAAAGAACCACACATTAAAATAAATGGCTAATTGTATGATCCAATCTAAGGGATTAAGTCTAAAGTATCAGGTAGAATCCATCAACTGTGAAATGATCTGGATTGTTTTCGACACGAAATGAGAGTGGATATATAACATAAAAATATATAGAGATATTGCAAGATATACAATAATATAACATGGATACATCAGGAATATAACAAGAGGCATAGATATAAAGTAATACACAATTTCTATTATGAGCGAAATGTACAGAACTGTAGAAATACAGAGTGAAATACTCTCTAGAATGGTGGAACCTTATCTATGAGAAGAGATGTGATGGATACTCTCATTTGAAAGAATATTATTTTTATAATGAGGCTCCAATTCCTTTTTAACATAAATAAAATACAAAACCCTAACCCCGGAAGATGAAAAGTCAACAGTTTTGTGGACCCTGTTTTGGGTAGTTTGGTGTATCAACTTCCCAGGGGTGTAACTTTGGCATACAATATCCATTTGGGGAGAACAATATCTCATTGGAAAGGTATCATCAAGGAGATTAATTTTGGGGGCTCAATCATAACCTTCAACTATCATTGAGCTGATCGATCAAGAAAAAACTTCATTTAGTCCCTCAAAATGCCCTCGAAAGTTTAGGAACCGAAAAAATGTTAACAATAGTAAGTTTCCAAAAAACTATTTTGAGAAAGTTGGAATAGGTGGGTGGCCACCAATATTCACCTAGATCAATCCTCCCTCCTTAGGAATAAATGGCATCCATTGTGTTGAGTCCCTAGGGGAGAGGGGAAAGTGCTTGTTGAATCTGAACCTTGATGATCCACTTGCCATGTTGGAGACGTTGTGATTCTTAGCTTATTGAAGGTTGTCATAAACCTATGGATGGAAGGGTTGGAAATTTTTAACAAGTCTGGCTACATGAGATGACCATGTGTAGAAGGAATCCTTGCGCTTGGATTCAATCTTATTGACCTGCTTCTACTGAAAAAAAGGTTCTTGGACTAAGGCTACAGTGGTTGTAGTGTTCTTCTATTCACCTTTTGAACAGATTGTGAAGAAGCTGAATTTTTKAGTATGAGATACTACCTTGTGACACTGTTTATGTGGGACAATAGTTGGAAATACCTCTRGTATCCTGTAGAGATGACCCCCCAAAGTAACAATGACACTACGGAGTCAAGACTCATAAATAACATGGCACTTCCACATATATGGCTGGCCGAAAATAAAATCATAGTCATCCATTGTGGAAACATCACATAATAACTCATCCTTGAAGGGTTGGATGCCATATGAAAATTGACATTGCTGGCTGACAGAAAGATCTCATATTCCCTGGAAAAGACACCCAATGTTACATGGTTGTGGGTGCGGTGTTGTCGACAATCACAATTATTTGACAACCTCTTCTGAGATGAGGTTATTCTGGCTTCCTCTATCAATAATGAAATGCAATGAGGTCCCCTTCACCCACATCTGTGAATGAAATAGGTGCTCCCCCTCTTTAGTATTTGTTGGTTCTTCTAGTTGAATTATTGTGATTGTGACAGTAGTAGTAAGGTCTGTGTCAATGATTTGTCTTCTACTAGTATTTTCTTAATCAGATTCTAAATCAGTGTTCACCTCCTTTTCTTTGATATCATCCACCAATGGATATTTTGAGCCACATTCATTAGTGTTTTTCCATATGATTTTGTGGAAATTGAACCATTTTCCAGTGTCCTACTTCGTATTTTAGTTACCCTTCTTTTCTTGTGGCTTGGAATGGTTTTTTGAAGGTTGGTTGTTAGGGTCATCTTTACAATACTTTCGTTGTGGCATATTTGCATACCTGAAATATCGCTTGTTCTGGTACTTAAATTTATGCTCTATTTTAACAGCGTATCGATAAGAAACACCCAGTGATGAGATGTCTAGAAAATCCATTTCAGTTTGGATGTATCTATGTAGATACCCACGGTATTTTAGAACCAAATTTCACTCAGAGTCTTTGATACCTAGCTTGGTGCACAAGGTATGGAAGGTATTGATTAAATCTAACACATCTTAGCCCCTCTCTTGACGTAGCATGGTCCATCTCATGTACCAGTCTTCATAGTTTCCAATAGGGTAATATTGTTCCTTGACCGCATCCAAAAAAAATACCAAGTGGGCTCGACCCCATATATTCGAGACTCCTCTATGGAAATTTTCCCCTATTAAGTTTCCCACCAATGTTTGACATGGGGGAGAGCCTTAAGGAGCATGAAGGTGATCTTTTCCTCGTCGAAAAAATTGTGAACAAAGAAATAACCTTCTAGCTGATTTAACCATTTTTTGATGGAATCCGCATCTATCTTACCTTCAAATATGGGAATATCAAAATTAACCTTTACCTTGAAAGGAGAGGTTCTTACAAAGTGGTCACTGGATGAATATGTGCCTCCTATTATCGGCAGGATTTGAAGGATGTGTGAAAAATTCTCCATCATTTCGTCCATTTGTCATGTGAGAGCTTGCTCAAGCAACAAATTGATGGAATCTTTTGCTCGATCATTTTTATTTTATTCCACCATGGAGGGTTTCTTGGGTGTGCAACAGTGATTATCCTCAACAAAGAAAATATTGAGACCCAACTTTCTATTCTCAGACCTTGTTGGGGACATGCACTGAAAAACAATCAAGAGAAGCTTGCTCTGATACCACTAATCCGAATTATTTTCACCAGGAAATGAGAGCAGAGATATAACACAAAAATATACAGAGATATTGTATGAGATAAAATAATATAACAAAGATATATTGGAAATATAACAAGAGGAACATATATACAGTAATACACAATTTCTATTAATGAACGAAATGTACAAAACTGTAGAAGTACAGAGTGAAAGACTTGCTAGAATGGTGGCAACTTATCTTTGAGAACATATGTGACGGCTACTCGCATATGCAAGAATATGATCATTACAATGAGGCTCCAAGGACATTTTAACATAAAGAAAATCCAAAACCCTAACCTCGGAATATGAAAATCCAATAGTTTTGTGGACCCCTTTTTGGGTAATTTGGTGTATCAACTTCCAGGGGGCGTAACTTTGGCATATGATATTCATTTGGGGCCCACAATAGCTCATTGGAAAGGTATCATTGAGGAGATTCATTTTAGAGGATCATTCAGAGCCTTTAGATATCATTACTGTGATCGATCTGAAAAACATCATTTAGGTCCTCAAAATGGCCCCAAAAGTTTAGTAATTGAAAAACTACTAAACATAGTAAGTTGCCAAAAAACTGTTTTGAGCTAGTTGGAATAGGTGGGTGGCCACCGATATCCAATCTGATCAATCCTCCCTCCTTATAAAGAAATTGTATCCATTGCGTTGATTTCTCGGGGGAGAGGGGAAAGTGCTTGTTGAATCTGAACCTTGATGATCTACTTTCCTTACTAGAGAAGTTGTGTTGCTTAGCTTGTTGAAGGATGTCATGAACTTGTGGCTGGAAGGGTTGGAACTTTTTAACTAGTTTGGCTACATGAGATGACTGTGTGTAGAAGGAATCCTTCTTCTTGGCTTCAATCTTGTCGACCTACTTCTATTGAACATAATGTTCTTGGACTGAGGCTGCAGTGGTTGCAGTGTTCTTCTATTCATCTTTTGAACAGATTGTGAAGAAGATGAAATTTTGTAGTATGAGATACTACCTTGCAACACTTTTTAGGTGGTACAATAGTTGGAACTACCTCTGGTATCCTGTATAGATGACCCCCCAGAGTAACAACGAAACTATAGGTTCAAGACTCATAAATAGCATGGCGCTTCCACATATATGGTTGGCCCAAAAGAACATCACAGACATATAGTGGGGAAAAATCACATAATACCTCATCCTTGAAGGGTTGGATGTCATATGAAAATCAACATTGTTGGTTGATGTTGGGCCCTTCATTGACATGCATGATCTTCCCATTTCATAATTAGCTCTGGGCAGTCTTCATTTGTGTGTCCATTGGTTCTGTAGCGAGAGCACCATGGATTTCTCGGTTGAGGACAATCCATAGCCATGTGACCTTTCTCATCACAGTTGTAGAATCTACTTGTTCCTCTTACCCCAGTTATTCCTCCTCTAAAGTCTCCTCCGACCCCAACTCCTCAGCCTCTTCTCGGTCCTTGAGGGGTTTTATTCACCCTAAATGATGTTTGATAAAATATGTCCGCAAGTGCATCCAACGCTATACACTGACTCGCAACATGCATGGTAGATGTGCATAACTCACAATGTAGGATATTCGGTATGGTAGAATACTTATGAATAATAGGGCATTGCCTTGGTGCATGCCCATGAGTTTGACAGATCTCACAATACTCAGCTGACTGTGATGCTTGATTTCATGGAAAGGCATGATACAGGGTTGGGGTATGGAATGATAAATTTGTCGATACTTGCACAACTCCTCCCATGGGTCCTATTGAGGGTCCCATTGGATTTTGAGGAGGTCCCATTCCCCTCATACGTGGACATTCATTCTCCATATGCCCCTCTATGTAGCATTCGATACAACAAACTTGAGGTCATCCTGGTTTGGGTATCATCAATTCTTGAATATTCTCCATCAGTGTTGATATTTCTCCTTGTATTTGCGCCAAATTTACATCTGTTGGGGGTCTGGTCACCCTTAGGCTCCCCAAACATCCTACCATGGCTTCAATCTTCATTGATTGTTCCAAGTCATTTGTCAAGGTGGCTATCTGATGTTGTGTTAATGGAATTCGTGTCAAAGGTAGCAATCTCTAGATATACCACTCTCTCTGGTGATCTTCATGAATTGGATGCGCTAGCCTCCCAATATCATCCTTAAACTTATGACTATATTCTGAGGCCGATTCACCTTATATTTGTTGAAACTCACGAAACTCAAACAGAGCTTGTTGTTCTAACTGATGTATCTTAAAATCTTCTATGAATTTTATCCGAACTTGGCCAAGTGTGAATGTATTTCCTTTCCCTCCTAGCTCAATAGCCTTCATGCACCATTTTAGAGAATGACCTCTCAAGGTAGTATGGAATTCAACCAGTTTATTTGAATCTAGAGTCCCTCTGGACCTCCAAAACACTTCACATAGAAACCAATGCTTCTCAACATACTCATCTCCTTTACCCAAAAATTATGGGTATCGAGTGATCCAGGCTCCCGAGTTTCCAACCATTGTTGATCTTACTGCTCCTATCAAAGTAAACCCTAACTGTATTGGTTGTGATATACCAGGAGATCCCAATATCCTCCCAATATTCATGTTCACTGGTTGTGACTGACTAACTGACTGAATTGAAATAGGAATAGCATAAGAAGGTAGTATAGAATTTACCACTGGTATAGAAGAAACTTTGGGGACGAGTGATTCGGGGTTGGTTCTGCTGGATTCTGGGTGGTTTTCTTTGATCTGGGGGGTCTCGTTCTCATTCTCTGGAGTGGTCTCTTCGGTCGGATTCCCGATCTTTACTAGTATTGGGGTTGAATATTCTCTTTCTTATGCAATATCCATGCTTGATTTATCATCCCTTTATTCTACCCATTCTTCTTCTTGTCCACCCTCTTGGGGAATTATTTCTCTTTGCAATTTTTTCTCATTTAGTATTTGACTGACCTACCTTCCCTTTATTCTCATCTTTCTCAACTCTTCCTTCTTTCCTTCATCAACTTCTCCTGGTCTGAGTTCTTTCCTCAACACCTCAGATTGATTTACCGTTTTCTCTATCTTATTGTGACACCACTTCTCAACTATGGTGGCTCTTTTCAAGGCTCTCTCATTCCTTACATCCATTTCTTATTTCTCCCCCATTTACCAAAGAACTCTCTCCCATTTCTCAAGCCATGATCCCACCCCAAAGTCACCCCACCCCAAGCGTGGGTGTTTAGGCTGTCATCTCAGTCAGGGAGATAGTCAACATCCCCTCCTCCATCACGAATACCTTAATCCATAGGGGAATTTCTCTTAATAGTTTTCCCTGTGCATATTTATTGAAATCTTCTTCTTCCCTTGAAAAACACTGGTGGTTCTCAGTTGTAAACTCAATAATGTATCCTTCTAGAGTTGTATTGACCCAGGAATCAACTTCTCGCGTGATCGGTTGATCCAGTCGATGAATATCTATAATATTTAATGTATCCCAAGTATAGGTCTTCTTGACTCATTCTTGGAATTTCATAGCTTCTTGGAGCCTATCTATCTAATGGAATAGTTCTTCCGGAAATTTAACCCAGAATATATCATATTGGTCGCTTGATCTTCTGAGTAAAAGAAAACATCTCTTGTATCTTTCACAGATTTACCTCGCAACTTCGCTTCTTTCCATATGAAGGCATCACAATTTATCTCCCACCACTGGTGAATATCAGATCGGTGGATCTGCGAAAGAATTATCCTACAGGTTCCCTTATGAAGCAGATCCCGACAACAAAACCATTTTGTTGGCGCAGAATTGATGAGACTAGGGTCCTTCTCAGATTACCAACAAAAGGTACCAAAGTAGTCTAGAGCGCTGGAATTTTCGTCTTCCTTGAAGGGAAAAAGTCTCACCTGAAGTGCAACCAAGATGAGAAAGATAGGGAAGGGTAAGAAAAATACTTAGACAAATCCATACGATATCAAGATCGTTGTTAGTCCTGCACAAGATAGATTAAACTTGGAACTATCTCAACATTTCTAACCCAAATTAGAGAAAACAGAGTTGCGTTGCATTCATAAAGAAGCTATATCCAATTATGTATATCTAACATAAAGATAATATAGAGAAAAAATCAAGATAATATGAAGCTAAACAGACACAACAATTTCAAAATTTGGGTCTCTCTTTGTATTAGCATCATATGGTTCTTCTCATTTACATGATTTGACTAAGTTACAGACACATCTTGGTCATGCCAAAGACAACAACAAAACTCTATGCTAATCAGATACAAGGTTATCCCAAACCCTTTCTCTTTCAAAATTACAACATGACATGACTCTGTTACAACCTTGGTCTGGTTCTGAACCCAGACTCTAGAATTCTAGCTAACATTTACCCAAAATGGAAAATAAAAACACAGAACTTGAACGAATTCCAATGACCATTTGAACCCTTTAAAATCATCTACATCCGATATATATATGCCAATTGGTATCTTCGGGTTTGAGACTTTGAATGCTTTCTTTTATTATTCTTGGTGTAACTTCTTTCTTTAGGATGGTGTTGCAATGTCCTTCCAACCATTTTCGGTTTCTTTCTTCATTTCATTGCCCATCTCCTTTGTAACTTGCACAACTTTTTTTTACCAAAATTGGGACTATAGCATTCCTTGCACAACTTCTATCAACAAAACGAAGGGCCAAACAACTCACACGAAGATCTCATCCCTAGAAAATCCACCCAATGTTGTATGGTTGCGGGTGTGGTGTTGTCGACAATCCAAACCACTTGATGACCTATACTAAGATGAGGTTATTTTGGCTTTTTCTATCAACAATGAAATAAACCAAAGTCCCCTTCACCCACATCTATGAATGAAAGAGGCGCTCCCCCTCTTCAGGATATGTTGGTTCTTCTAGTTGAATTGTTGTGGTTGCGACAGTAGCAGTGGGGTCTACATCGATGATCTGTCTTCTACCAATATTTTCTGAATCATATTATGAATTAGGGTTTGGCTCCTTATCTTTGATATCAACCACCAATGACATTTTTGAGTGACAATCATCAGTGTTGTGCCAAGGGATTTTGTGGAAATCGCACCATTTTCCAGTGTCATTCTTCGTCTTTCCGTTACCCTTCTTTTCTTGTGGCTTGGACTCATTTTCTGAAGGTTGGTTATCAGGGCCATCTTTACCATACTTTGGTTGTGGCAGATTTGTAGACCCAAAATCCCACCTTTTTTGGTGCTTAAATTTATGTTCAATTTTAACAGCATATTGATAAGCAACACCAGTGATGATATGTCCAGAATATCCATTTCAGTTTGCATGTATCTGTGTAGAGCCCCACAGTATTTCAAAACCAAATGTCACTCAGAGTATTTGATAACCATCTTGGTGCACAAAGTATGGAAGGTATTGGTGAAATATGACACTTTTCGGCCCCTCTCTTGATGCAGTGTGGTCCATCTCATGTACTGGTATTCATAGTTTCCAGCATGGTAATATTGTTCCTTGACCACATCCAAAAAACAATCTCAAGTGGGATCAGCCCCATATATTCCAAACTCCTCTATGGAAATTTTCTCCCATTATGTTTCCCGCCAATTTTTGACAAGGGGGAGATCCTTAAGGAGTACGAAGGTGATATTTTCCCTATCGAAAAAATTGTGAACAAATAAATAACCTTCTAGCATATTTAACCATTTGTCTAGGGCATCCGCATCTATCTGAACTTCAAATACAGGAATATCAAAATTAACATGTACCTTGAAAGGAGAGGTGCTTCCAAAGTGGTCACTTTATTAATATGCTCCTGCTGCGATCAGTAGGCATTGAATGATGTGGGAAAAATTCTCCATCATTTCGTCCCTTTGTTGCGTGAGAGATTTCTCAAGCAACAGATTGATAGAATACTCTGCTCTATCATTTTTATTTTCTTCCACCATGAAGGATTTATTGGGCATGTGAGAGATATTTTCCTCAAGAGAGACAAGCTCGAGACCAAAATTTCTATACTCGGACCATGTCGAGGACATGCACTGAAAAACGATCAAGTGTAGCTTGCTCTAATACAATTGATCCAGATTATTTTCGACATGAAATGAGAGTGGAGATATAAAAATATATATAAATATATATTGAAAGAGAGACAATAATATACAAATATATATCATAAATATAACAAGAGTCACATATATGCAATAATCCACAATTTCTATTAATGAGCAAAATGTAAAAAAATGTAGAAATACAGAGTGAAAGACTTGCTAGAATGGTGGCAACTTATCTCTGAGAAGAGATGCGACGGCTACTCGCATTCTCAAGAAGATGATCATTACAATGAGGATCCAAGGAATTTTTAACATAAATAAAATCCAAAACCCTAACCCCGAAATATGAAAATCCAACAGTTTTGTGGACCTCATTTTGGGTAGTTTGGTGTATCAACTTTCTAGGGGCGTAACTTTGGCATACAATCTTGTTTGGGGCGCATGATAGTTCATTGGAAAGGTATCGTCGAAGAGATTCATTTTGGGTACTCAATCAGAGCCTTTGACATTATTTGAGGTGATTCAGCCTGAAAAAACTTCATTTAGGCCCTCAAAAAGGCCCCGAAAGTTTAGGAACCGAAAAACTACTAAAAATTGTATGTTGTCAGAAAATTGTTTTGAGCCAGTTGGAATAGGTGGGTCGCCAACGATATCCACCTGGATCAGAAAATTACATAGTAAATCACACTCCCAAAAAGGATCTTAAAAATATAACACTGGAAGAAGCATGTACTAATATTAAACTAGATGTAAGTCACTTCCATGTATTTGGCAGTATAACATGGGCTCACATTCCTTATGAGAAAAGGAAAGCATTGCATCTTAAAAGTGAGAAGTGTATATGTTTTGGTTATTTTGAAGATGTCAAAGGTTACAGACTTCTTCAACCACTTTTTAATGAAATTATTATTAGAAGAGATGTTAAATTTGATGAAAATATCTTGGTCTGCGAGCGTAATTTGACGATTGTGCCTTCTTCGACCTACGAGCCATCTTCGTTGTTTGTTCCTTCTTCTGTTCCTATTTTGGTTTCTTATTCAAATGATGATAGTGAGGATAAAAATCCACCTCCTCCTTCTCACCTTCCTCCAGATGAGTCTATTGAATCTGAACCAACACCAACACCACCACTTCCTATATGGGTCCGTTCAACATGAGAAGTAGCTGGTGATCTTATTGGTGATCCTTCATATCAGCATCATAAAAATTCTTAGTTCCAACGAGCCTCTTCTCTTTTAGCTCAAGTTTTAGAGACTGATGATCCAAAGACATTTGCAGAAGCTTCATTTCATCCAGATTGGGATACAATAATGAATGAAGAGTATCATTCTTTAATGGAAAACGATAGTTGGGATGTTGTACCTCTTCCAAAAGAAAGAAAACTTATCAGATGTAAATCGGTCTACAGAAATAAGTATGCATCATATGGAAGTGTGGAAATACATAAGGATCATTTAGTTTCCAAATAATTTCCCAAGTTGAGGGAATTGAATATAATGAAACCTTTTCCCATGTAGCCAAAATGAATTCCATCCGTCGTGTTCTTTCCCTTGTTGCCTCACATAAATGGGAGGTCCATCAGATGGATGTTAAATCTTCCTTCTTGCATGGGGATTTGTAAGAATAAATCTACATGGAACAACCTCATGCGTATGTCTATAATGACTCTAGCCTTATGTGTCACCTTAAGAAATATCTTTATGGTCTTAAGAAAGCTCCCCAATCTTGGTATGCCAAAATGGATAGATTTCTTATTGACACCATATTTTCTAGATGCCATTCTAATCCTAATGTATATAAAAATAAAGTAGGAAGCCATCTCATAATCCTTTTCCTTTATGTTAATGATCTTATCCTTACTGGTAGTAACTCAAAACTTTTAAACCATGTGAAAAACAGCCTTAAGAAGAAATTTGAAATGACAGACTTAGGCTTTTTGCACTATTTCCTTGGCCTCCAAGTTTTTCAAACCAATGAAGGAATTTTTCTTTCCCAGTATAAGTATGCGTGTGACCATCTTAGTCGATATCACATGGAATATTGTAAGAAAACCCCTTCTCCCTTCCAGTCTGGAGTCAATATTTCTTCCACCTGTACTTCTCTTGATGTTGATGCCACCTATACTTCTCCCGATGTTGATACCACCTTGTATTGTAAGTTAGTTGGTAGAATATTATACTTGGCTCATACCCATCCTGATCATTCCTTTCATGTTGGTCTTGTTACCTGGTATATGAAAACACCCCATGAAAGCCATTGGAAAGCAGCTAAAAGGATACTTCAGTATGTCCAAGGTAAAATTCAGTTCGAGATACATTATAGTTTAGGGGGGACTCCTTTATTGGTTGGTTTCACTGATTCATATTGGGTTGATGACCCTGATGATCATAATTATACTGCAGGTTATGTTTTCAACGTTGGTTCAGGACCTATCACTTGGGCCTGTAAGAAAAAATGGGCTATTGTACTTTCTTCAACAGAAGCAGAGTACCGAGCAGTGGTAAATGTAAGTTAGGAAGCCTTGTGGCTTCGACATATATTTTTAGAGTTTGGATTCTAGTAGTAGAATCTGACCGGCCTTTGGTGTGACAATCAGAGTGCCATCAATCTCGCCAAAGACCCAGTTCAAAATTATTGCAACAAACACATCTAACTACACATTCACTTCATCAGAAAGCTCATTAATGATCAAGTTATTGAAGTTCTCTTTTACCCTATAGAAGATTGAGTTGCAGACATTTTCACAAAGTCTCTTATAGAAGCGAATTTTCCAAACTTTGATATATTTTAGGAGTTCAGGAAGTTTTCATTAAGGGGTGAAACACTCTATTGCCTCCTTCCTTCTCATATTGTGTCACTATTGTAAATCCTTCAATCTTATCCCACGTTTTTCTTAAGGGGGGATGTTGGGATATTTAGACACTTAGTATTTAGCTAAGATCTACTTGGTCTAATGTATCTTTAGGTAAACATGTGTTTCTTAGTGTGTTTCTATAGTATTCATTAGTATGCATTTGTAGTTAGTAAATATGATGGTCACGGTATGTTCTTGACATAGAGTGATCCAACAGTTCATATTCTCCTCGATCTTAACATCTACATTGATCTGTGGATTAAAACCTGATTGGTCCATGATATCTATTTAAAGAGAATGAAGGGTCATTTGTCAATGATCGATTATGATAAATTCTCTTGTAAAATATCTTTGTAATATTTTTCTTTTTCATTGATAAACTGCTCCAAGTGGTCATGTTGGCTGGGGTCGTGGATGTTTCCCCGTAGGTTTTTTACCACATCAAAATACTAGTGTGATGACATTTGATATGGTTTGTGATTGGTTACTAAAGGTATTCTTCCTCTATTGGAATACCTATGTTTTCTAACAAAAAGAAGACTCATCCTTCATTAAATCTAAACAAGTTTTTAGAAAACTATTCAAGGTGCTTACCTTGTCAACTTTCCTTTATGAATGGTTTTAGAATGGTGGAATATCATACACCGGAATCCTATCATACAAAGGTGGTGCAGTCATAGTCGATTTATCCATTTTTCTCTTATCACTTCCTTCCTTTCTTGTGTATATGTATCTTTCTCCTTTCTCAAACAAAAGTTGAGGTTCTGCTGCTTTCTTGACCCACTAGTGGATTCTATTTCCTTGATCCATCGAATCAACTATGGATCTGGTTCTTCCACATGTAACCACTGCTATATTGGGTTTTTCTTCACATGCCTCTACTACTATCATCTGTACATCATCTTTCCTCTTTTCTTTCCACTTTGCGATCAGATCTGGATAATCCTATGTTGCATGGTATAGCTATATGCAATATGTACATGTCGTGTAGGGATTCGAATAGTATCATGCCATATGTCGAAGCTGATTATAGTTATAACATATAATTGGTCCTCTTTCTCTACCAAATACCCCTCTTCCACCGCCTCTAAACCCTCTTCTTCATCCTTGATTATAACCTCATGGATTATTATACTGCGGATCTCCTCCTTCAGATTCTTCTCCCTGGACTTTATATGCATATGTAGTGCACTCTCTAATCAAATCAAATGCACTTCATTCCTTTTTTTCATGTCTAATATACTTGAAAAAGTTACAAAACATGTTTCTTCAAGTACTCTAGTACTTTTGCATCAACAAACAAGTAGTAGGGTAGTGACCCATCATTTTTCAAGTCTCGCACCATACCCCTAGTGGCTTTAGAGCTCCTGTATTCAAATACTATTGAAAATATGGACATTCCTTCTTATGAAAACCTTCTATTCTAGACGTGACACACTAGGTCTCCTCACATTTTTATTTTCCTTTCTCAAGTTCCTGCAATTGAATAGTCAATGTTGCTAACTCTGAACTTGAACCATCCCTACACCATTTTATCCTACCAAGGATTCTTATGATTTCATAGCAATTTCTATGGCTTTCTATTATGACACAATCTTTTGTTGCATCAAAGGACATCATATATGCGACAATAATTCTACAATAAACCACTCCCTATGTTTTTCATCTAGAATTTGGAATGTCAACCAATCCTTTAGTATCTTAAATATTTGATCATAGTTCCACACTGATTCATTCACTATATTCTTGATCTCCTTTAGCGTTGTTATGCACTGCGACTCATACTTAGGTTTTTGGAACTCTTTCAATAGAGCTTGTCTTACCTCTTCCAATGTTCTAGTCTGTCCTACAAGTGTCATAGTCTGATATTTCATTACCATATTAATGCTCAATATCTTAATGTCATTTCCAAATGTGAAATATTTTCATCATCATCTTGGATGTTCTTCAAAGTCCATATTGTCTCACAAATGAACAAATGTTGTTCTGGATCCTCTGTCCCCACTCCATGGAAGACAAGAATTCTTAAAGTAGGATCTACTCCTGCCATCTTGTTCTGCATGATATTCTTTCCTGATAACAAAAATTGATTTTGAATTGGCATACTACTTCCACTACTCTAACTAATTTTACTATATTTTCTTCCTTCACTAACTAAAATCGACAAAGCTTATGATCGTACCTTAGTTCTTGGAGATGCACATGAGGTCATGGGTTTGATGCAGAGTCTGATCTGAGTGGGATATTCTTCTACTAGAATGAGATGACATATATTTTCTTCTATGTACATAATCTCTTTGATATAGAGTATTACACCAATGTCTATTTCCTCAATCTCATTATACTTCCCCTCTCTCTCATCCACAATCCTCTTCTTGTTCAGTATAAATATCTTACCACTTCACCATAATCCAATCTCCTCATTCATCACACACTCTTATTCTCTAAGCATCTTCATCCCATTCATTTCTCATTCCTTCTCTTCATCCCTCTTTACACTCAGACCATCCCTTGGTCATCCCCTAGTCCTCCTATGTGTGCAAAGACACTTAGCTACTAGGGAAATCCGACTCCATATTCATAACTCATTTTCACATAACAACATCTTAATCCAAGTAGATAGTGACTTCGGGTATCTCCTGCACAGTCCTTTAAATAATTCCCTTTCAGCAGCAGTATATGATCGAGTACAATCTATGGAAAATGCAGTAACATAACCTCCCAACACACTTTCCATCTAGTAATGTACTATGCATGATACCCGATTGCTTATAGTATTGACTTGCCGAATTAATTTAGGAGTCCAATTTCTTGGAACATTAGTGAAAAATATTCCAATCTATTCAACTAATCTCGGGATCCACTCTGCTAAAATATTCAAAAAATCAACAAAGAAAATTTCATGCAAATTTGTAAACACATACCTTTGTAGCCATTTCTATGCGTTGATCTCCTTCATGTCCAACCATTTTCAAATATTCTCCTTAGTAGGTCTCCACATCCCCCTCAGTCATATATCTCGGTCCCAACATTAGAACCATTTGTTGGTGCATAGTGGGAAGACCCGGGGTTCAACATTAAATCACCAACAAAATCCTAAGGATATTGGCCCTTTCAGAATCACTCACAAGAAGGTGAAGTCTCTCCCAAGTTACCTATGGGGACTATAGGAACCAATATTCTGCAGTCATGAAGGGAATGAAGACTCTTCTAACATTTAATATTGTGACTTAACATTCATTCAACATGTAATATACCCTATGCACGAAATTATAAAAACAAAATGACATATGAGATTATCTTACTTAATCATTCAAGATGTGCACAGAACCATCAGATACATATTCATATTAACCCTTAACCATCTATTACATGTGCACAATAAAAAAGGTAAACCATGACATCATAGTACCAAACACATCAGAACATAGGAATTTAATGTGGTTCACCCCAACTGGCCTACATCCACAATGAATGGCTTCTTATATTATTCATTCATGTTTAATCCTTACAACATGTGCACACTGCAATCAAATAAGATACATCAGTTCTACCCAAAGTTCACTAGTCGTTCACACATATAATGCACACTTAGCTCCTTTGATCTCACTCTCATCTACAACTACTACTTTCTACCAAAAACCCATACATATTTATACATTGATATTAGGGATTAGCCCATTTCAAGATGGACCAAAAGGTCTAACTACTTCTAACTAAATTCCATCCTCCACATGCATTGACTCCTAAAATTGCACTAACTATTTTCCTTTCCTATGTGCATGTTTCTCCTTAGCCGACTTGTCGTGCGGTTTTCTCCTGCACAATTCCCAAAACTTATCCCAAAATGACCTGCTCCAATAGCTCATGTGAAAGCTATGCATGGCCTGTATTTTGGGAATTGCATTCCATGTAGTATATTATTATATCCTTAAAGATATATAAGAATGATAGGAAAAGATGATGGGAGGGAATCTATATGTAAGCATACTTATGATATCGAATTGTAGTGATAATCTTTGGTCTTGAGTTTGTTTCCTTTGTTGAGTGTTGGGAATCAACATTAGTGTGATTGGAACTTAGGTGAGAGATGTAGGCCATTCACATGGTTATATTGTTATGATATGGCTCCAAATCATTCTTGTTTGACAAAGGTGGACTTGGGACTACGGAGGAGGACTTTGGGTCTTGGAGATAGGAGAATAGAAATGGATCTCAAGGTAATCATAATTGTTGTAACTCTCATTCAATAAATATAGATATATCTTCTACTCCCCCCAAAAATATCTATGTTTATGAATCTCTTTTTCATATTTAATGAGGCTTTGTGTATTTAATTTAGCTTGATATTGTTATATTAATACTTTAATCATGCAAGTTGTTGGATTACTGAGAGGGGGGGTGAATCAGTAATAGAGAATTTTAATCCTTTTTAACCATATAATCCAAGTGTTATATCAATGTAG
>SNQJ01S0012645.1:50180-98900 GCA_010110895.2 Picea sitchensis
TTATACTCTCCAAGTAGCTTCCTTAGAAGCATCTTCTAGGTCACTTTGCCCACTTTCCTTATTTTAGGGTTAACCCACTTCTAATTTCTCCATTAAATTTATTATTTAAATAATTTGTTTTGTATTCACTTTGAATTATAGTATGCTCATAACTTATCTTTATTGTTTACCTTCTAAAATCTCTTAAACCACTTTGACTACTTTGACCTTTTGGGGCTTCTAGATGACATATGAGGGTCCTCCAACTTCGTAAGGCCATAACTCTCAAACTGTGAGGAGTTATTTGACATTCCACATACCAAAAGAAATGGAATGACATGTAATATCCATATATAATACTGTTACCTTGAAATATATCAAAACTCATACCATTATCCATCAAAACAAACTTGGGTCCATTACCCAAACATGGGTTCTCCAACTTCTCATGGCCATAACTCTCTAACCGTGAGGAGTTATGTGACGTGCCACATACCACCGGAAATGGAATGAAATGTACTATCCATATAGAATAGTATTACCTTAAAATATATTAAAAATCATACCATTATACATGAAACAAAATTGAGTCCATTACCCAAACCTTTATGCTACCGAACTTTCTTCAAGGGTTGACATCAATGACAACCAACCTTAATCAACACAAGTTTCCATTTATTGTTTTATGAAATAATGAGAAAGGGATTTCTTGTTGGATCATTGTGTAGGTTGTTTGGTGAAGCAATGGAGCTATATCGAGATTGAGTGAAAATCATTGGATACTTTGGACAACCATATAGAATTGATTATGTTCCTTATTTCTTCTTTCATTTACTTTTGAAAATTCATGTTAATATTGGGTGAAATAAATTCATTGTCTATACCTCTATCTATCATTTAATTGCACCCACTTAGTGAGAGTTTTGGTTGCGTATACATTGGTATATTTTCCCTATAACATTCCAACCATCTCCACCTACAACCACTTCATGGGAATATTTAGGATCTTGAGGTGTTTGCGTGGGTTGAGCCATTGTAATATTGACATGAGATATCAAAGGATAGTAAACAATATGGTGATATATGATTTGACATCAAAATAAAAAGTTAGAAAGATTGATATGTCTCATTGGTTGTCACACACCCTATCCACCACCCAAATGAACATAAATTCCTTAAGGTCCTTTGGATGGTTCGTGTTAATGAAAAATTCATGTTGCAATATAGGGTTAAAGAACAATCCAGGTTCATGATAGAGGAAAATATCTAAAGGAAAAATTATATTATCTTTGTCTAACCATAATTCCATTGAGAGACCTAGAAATCACAGGGCAATTGAGTGTCTTGATAATTAATCCAAAACTCAAAATGATAGAAAAAAGAGACTAGGTGATCAGAATCTGGACCAGGGGTCAAATTTTAGCCCAAAAATAAAAGTGCTTAGAATTGATTCAAAACAAACAGGTCTGTAGGCCTCATCATCACGAACCCAATGCACTTCGAATGGGGTCAAATGGACATCGGACGAGAGAGATATCGCGTTCTATTCGATTTTCCAAACAGACAAAAAAAATGCAGACTGTACAGTCCATACAGGTGATGATGTGGCAGGGTCATACCTCACACGTGGCAGTGCTGACATGTCATATGATGACATGGGAAGTGGTGATGTGGCAAGTTCTGAGTTGGCAAGAATTTATTTGACAAGACATGTGGGAGAATCATTGTTGGACACGTAGCATATTTTTGTCAAATGGTGTGGTGCCACGTGGCCCAAACGTGGGCTGCCACATGGCACCATGGGTTTGTAGTTAAAAATTTTAAGTGGAGTCTGCAGGGGTCGAACCCCAGAACTCCTGACGGGTCAAATGTTTTGGCAAAGGCCGCCCAACCGATGCACCACATGGTAGTACTTATAATATATATGAGTTAAGATATATATAAAGTCAAATGTGTGTATAGTTTGGGCACGTTCGGGCTGGGGATTAGTCCCAACCCCCAATTTATTACACTTATCCATATGACCATGACCACATATATTCGCGCGGGAGTTTAAATGATTTTTAACCCATGTGCCCGCCATTTTTCAAACAGACAGCTCCACGCACTGACACTTGGCACGTCCTTACTTGACCATTGTAAAGGAGCCTTTTTATGTGTTGGGACGTGGACACATGGCCCCCATGCACCCAACACCTTCGTGATTCGGGGGATGAGTTCACTAACGGTGCAAAAAATTCACACTTTTTGTGGGCATGCATGCATGTGCTGGGTTTAGGCATGGGAAATTACCAGAAGCCAAGTTACTCACACAGGAGTGTGATTGGGTGAACCAGAGACAACAAGCTTGAAGGAGGAAAATGGCAGGAGGCCTATCTTCTTCATTTTTTGGCCAAATGAGGTGTCACAAAAGCCCATCTAGGGGTTTTTGGATGTTCTGAATCCATTGGCATAGTTTTCAAATCCATTTGGAGACTTAGTTTGCATGTTTTTCTACCTTGAAGTTTCATGAGCTCTAGGGAGCTTAGGGCCACCATTGAAGGAGGTCATGCTCAGATGAGCCCAAGTCTATTTTCTGTGACTAGATAGACATTTTTGACTAATTGTTATTATCTAAACACATTGGGACAGGTTTCAGATCCATTTGATGACTTTTACAGGTGTTTTTTCCACAAGGAAGCTTAGGGAAGCTCAAGGCCACCAGTAGAAGAGGTCATGCCCAGATGAGCCATGGTCCGTTTTCAGAGATCCAATAGTCATTTTTGGGGTTTTTATGTATTTTGAACCCAATGGTACAATTAGTAAATCCATTGGAGTTGAGCATCAGATTGTAAAATAATCTTTGACAAACTAATCTCAAAGAGCCTATTCCATTGATGGAGGCTCAAGGAGATGTAGCCCAGTTGGGGGTGAACTCCTTTATCATCTTGTTTCTGTTGTGAGTGTTTGTTGGTTATTAATTGCTGCAACTTATATTTTTTGTTGTATTTATTTAAACAACATATTTAACCTTTTAAAAACCTCACACATAAACACCTAAAAGATTCATAAACTTGACACGTAATTTCTCTTGCACAACTAAGACATTGAGCAAGGTCATGAAGTTTATTTTAATGGAGTAGAGGGTGATTGCATAGAAAAACAAGTCAGCCCCCATTTTCAGATCACTAGGGAATTCTTACAAACCCAAGGATGTCGATGTAATATCTCCATATGATTATATGAGACATAAAATTGAAACAATATTATCCACTAAATTGTTTTTGGGTGTGGGTGTCATGATCACCTTATGACTCCTACATATCGTTGATCCATCCTAGGACAACTATCCTAGCAGGCACCATCCTAATAAAGATACCCATCATGGATCCCACATGAAATTGCTTACATAAAATCTCATATTCAAAATAAAAAAAACATCGATGTAAGGAGTACTGGGGTAATTACTTTGTGATATACCTTTGAAACAAACTTTTGGAGAGTATTGGTCCTCGTTACCACTCGATACACTAGTGGTATATGTAAGTAGCACAATGTCTTTCCTTCGTAGTGAGGATCCCATAATCTCCTCACTTACATTATGGTTTAAGTTTTGCGAAAAAAATGATAACATGGAAGACATTGGTCACCATCCATGTCACAGTATAAGAACTAATAGAAATTATCTAAATTTCAATCAAGGTGTATGTTAATTATTTTGGAGAGGAAAGACTGAAACATATTTTCATTTTATCTGATTGTAGGTTGACTAAAATTATGAAGTGTGGGTACTTTTTTGATGTATAATTAAATATGTGAAAATAATGTTCCTATTTCCCCCCTCAAAATATGGTAATTGAAGTTTTATCCCATAAAATATTTCTCTATTAGGAACAAATATTGTTTCCAAAATTTCCTATAATGATGACTTGATAGGCCAAATAGGATAATCCTATGTGAAAAGAATAGGACATTATTTCACAACAAATGCTAAAAAAAAATCACAATCCTTTAGTTTGTGGATAACCCAATTACTCTATGAATGTTATTTACTTTTCATCTCAACTATCCAACACCTTTGACTTGTAGAGCCAAATATAGATGAATGAATAGTTTGGTAAAGGAAAGTTTCCCTCGCATAAAGAAACAATATTGGATAGGTACCTTGTAAGGATATGTACCATTATTCTTGGAAAGTGTGGTATTTTCTCATTGCATTCTATCTCTCATCATATGGTATTAGTTTTTCCTTATCCATTTCATGTTACATTTTCAGGAGGTATTGTGTGTCAAGTCTATAATTAAATGTAACTAGCATCATGAATCCATTGTTGGCCCCTTGATTTGAAGGGTATGGACAAGAGAAAGGAATAGGTGAAGAGTAGTATATTTGAATCAAGGGTGAGTCAATAGATGTGTCTGGGGATTATTGGGACCTTCATTTTCGAAATATGCACAATGTGGAACAAGAAAGACAACCCAAAACTTAGACAATCCTAGCTATGCCATGTCGAATTAAAATAAGAATGAAGTCAAATGTGTGGAAGATCAAGGAGATCAAGGGGAACCCTTATTTTACCTCTTAGTTTGGATAATTTTAATGTCGATGTAATGGAATTCATTTATGTAGTTGAATAAGTTATTTAAATTAGTGCTTTCATAGAGTCAAATACAACCACTAAGATGAAATGCATAAGCAATCTCTCCAAGTTATGGATAGTATTGGTTTTTGTTGTTATGTGATATAGTTGTGTTATTTTGATGCTACTACTATTTTTATTAGCCCATAATCTTGTTTCCAAAAGAATAATGTATTTGATATGTATAGTGGAATTGAGTAATAGAAAACCTCCTATTGTTCATATTTTGACTTTCGTGTTTATATGGATGATGGATTGAAAGTAGTTATGTTTACTCTCAATTATGGTAGATTTGTTGTGTGTTATGAATAAAAATATGTCATTCATGTTAAAGAGTTGTATATCACTATAATGGGATCTATTAAGAATGATAGTTAAGGAATAATAGTAAAGAACTTAACAAAAAATCTAACTCCCTATATTTAGTCATGGCATGTGATTTGGGTGAGACTTTCTCTTCATAGGGATTGAAAATACCAACACTAAACTACACCAAACCTTTATTGGACACCTAAGTGGATCCTAGCCTGCCAAATAGATCCAACAAATGGTTTTGTTGATATAACCTTATCATGAGGTAGGAACCCTCATAGGATGACACATACATTCTTAATATCAAATTTAGAGGGTGGTTCAAGAATATATTTGAGGGTTTCATTGAACAAAGAAGAAGAGTTACATGGATGGAAGCTTGAATATTGTAATAAAATGGTATTATATGGTGATTCTAGTAGGGATGACTATGAAATATTATCAGTGGATTTCCCAAATAGTCTCTATCAATGGTTGCAATGACTTTAGGAGACACTAGTGTTATGAAGAAATATCTCCTGCATATAGGTGAGCACTCCCTCAGATCTACCTAAGATCTAAGACATATTGTGGGATGGAAAAAAAAATGATTTCTCTATATATATTAGATATATTCCTATTTATGCTAGGATATAGAATGACATACCTATTTTCTAGTGGTTTTCCTCACGTATTCCTTGTTGATGCATCTTTGAATATCTAGCTCTAGCTCTCGTAATCTATTTTCTGCACACAAGGAAACAAGAAATACAAAACGAAAACCTCTTCAAGCATTAGGAATAAAAAAATGAATCTATATATAATATAATCTATTGAAGGAAAGAAAATATCTATCACTTACAACTAAAAAGACAAGCATATAAAGGGGCAAACCATGTAGATCTATATTAAATAGTGGATAAATTGTACATCAAACATTGAAATACCTTGAGTCATGATTGATATTCTCCTTCACCCTTGTTTCAACTCCTCCTTGTCCCTCACACAAGAAAGGTTGAACTAATATGAAGACCAACTCTGTGTATGAACTCCTTTGAAAACCTGTAGCATGAGTCTACTTTTGATTCTTCCTCCATTTTCCCCTTGGAATGCCTTATTTATATATATTGGTGGAGGAGTCTAGGAGAGGCTTTTGTATCTCTAGAACTCATTAGGAACTCTGAGTCTGGTATGATTTCCCAAGTCCACATGGTGAGATAACAACTCACCCGACATTGATCTCCTCAAACTCATCAAAATAGAAGGTGATAGGGGAAGTCATGAGCTATAGTGATGCACCTCATGATCAGTCACATGATGCTAGTGATAAAAAAATCAACCAATCACTTTACTAAGAAATTAGAGTGTGACCTCCCTCAAAAACTATAAAATACAAGGGAGAAAAGTATATCTTAGTCTGATATCCCCAATAGGTCCTCCATGTGACCCTAGGGTGGAAAATATAGCTATAACATATTCCCCTTTATGTGTAAGGTGTAAAGAGGAACAAATGGCCTAAACACACGTAAAAATCATGAACATGAGGCAACATAAAGAATGATATGAAGATCAAGGAACCAATGAGTACTTTAAATTAGATGTCAATCAAACATATATAGATCATCCCTGAGGTAGGTATGCTCATGCTCGAAATAGAAACAAAGAATGAATTCCAACAAAACACATTGTAGATCCATGTAATGAAATGCAATAACATGGCCATGAAAAATCACAGAATGGATCCATGTAATCAAAGATATCACATCCACAAGAAAATAAAATGTGGATATATGTCACAATATACATCATAAAGACATCGAGCACCAATGAGAGTGCCCCATAGAATTCAAAGTGCTAATGTAGTATTGATATACTTCATCGTGACTTGGGAGTGGTAGCATGAATGAGTGATATTCCCCTAGGTCCAAGTTATTTGTCCCAACCTTCATCATATAATTATACATCATGTGAATAGATGAGTTGATGTCAACCATGGTAGAAACCATTTTATCACATATCATTGAGGTATACCATTAAAAAATGCAAGGGGACCCACCAATGATGAAAATGGACCCCATGGTACCAAGTACAATATATCAAGTATTAATAGAGGATATGATGTCAAACAATCATAGAATCAATCGATTAGAGTCAATGAGATAAACCCACTATTTATCATGAGGAATCCTACCAATGAGGAATCCAAGCTCCAAGGTACTAGCTGGTTTCTAGATCTCTCTTCTAGATGATGTACTGAATTCATTAGGAAGAGATTTGTCAAAGGAGGGCCATAATGTATCCCCAATCAATTGACATGAACATACATCAATAGATGATGTGAAGAGACAGAATCACCAAGTACAAATGATGTAGGGATGGTCGACTTGGATGGTCAACAAGATAACATATGGTTGGCTCAAGCTTACATCCCTTGAACATATATCATGACATAAAGATGACCTAGGAGCATGGACTCGAGAGAACTATTGACATAGTGAGACAATGCATGAGGCACTAAATCACTCTCCACAATGTCCGAAAGTGTAACTAGACAAAGGATTAAATGTCTTATACTAGTGGTACGATTCTTAGGCAAGAAATAACCTAACTATAATACAATGACACAAACATGTGCCATGTTCAAAGGAGACACGACTAATGGTTGTCACTTTTGAAAATATAGAACAATGGTAAAAAATCCCTCACTCTTTTTGTCCCTGAGTATCTCCTTCATGGTTTTTGAGAGTGAAAGAGAGATAAAATTGTGCTTGATAATGTCATTTTCATACAGTTTTACAATTTTGGAAAAGAGGTAAAAGTGTACTCATCATGTGTCTTTTTCATGGTTTAACAAGAACGATAAAATTTAAAAGTAATCTTGTATGGAGAGACCGAGTGGCTTAATAGCATGCTTCTATGTTCCAAGTACATGGAATGGACCTAACAAAAATGAATGAAATAGGGTATTGGAAAGTGAGGTCCACTCATAGTAGCAGTTCTCTCCATGGGTATAGGGTCAAAAAATGGACACAAGCTAATGAAAAGGGAAAGAGGTCAAGTGTGATTGCAATGGATTGTAAGTTTTAAAACTCTGAAGTAAATAAATGYATATATATTCATAAGAAACACATAWATTAATCAATTGCTCATACACATAGTACAAAAACATTTATGCTAGAAACCCAAAACCAAGAGTAAACCAACCTCCCTTTGTCTCACACCTCTCAACTCTTCATCGTATTAATTTCACCACTCACAATACAATACATACAAYATTTTAGGTATTTTGTAGCTACCAAAACCCTAATCCCTTAATAGGGGATTAATTTACAAAACCTTTAAAAAAATTGAAAAATGATAAAATAGAAAAAACTGTAGTAGTGATGGGATCATCATATGTAGTCACCAAATATGGAGCATTCTCCCCCACACATGCAAATAATATAACACATACCCAACATGGAGGTAAGAAGGATCAAAGAAAACAACAATGTAGTATTAGGCATCATGACATAATAATAAAAGGCATATGTGACCATAAAATAACACAAAAATGATGGGAACCCCCTCAAGATTTGGCTAGAACGTAGGTGAAGACAGAGGGATGAGGCTCATTTTCAAGTCATGGTGGGTCTATAGGAGGGTTCCCTAGCCTAAAATTAATCACAACATGGGTGACATATGGAAATCAAGGTCCTAACTAGGGAACCCATGGAGGGTAGGCACTACAATGAAAGTTACAACGTGCAAAAAATGAGGGCTAATGTCACAACCTAATGAGATCGAACCTAAGTATTTGTGATAGTAAAGTGATAGTTAATAATGAAAGATATTATTGCAAGGAAAAACATGTCCCTATATTCTAGTTAGAACACATACCTCGTGGTTTAATGGTTGTCACCATTCAAAATATTGCACAAAATGTCATCAAGTCTTACAAAACATGTAATACCCCTAAACCTAACCCCAATTGTAAATGTAAATTTACATATAGGCTAGTGAGAGAGGATATTTTTGGGCCAGAGAGCCTTTGTATATATGTTTTTGAGGCCATAGTTCTTGTGTGGTTATTGGGTTGGAGAGCTTGGATGCTAAAAGGCTAGTGAGCTTATATTTGTAAAATGTAGTCACACTCATATATTAATAAAATGCATCACTACTATAGACCAACCAGACAAAAGAGTATGGGGGGGTAGACTCCACTACAAGGGAAAGTGGGCTAAGATTCCATGAGGAGGGGCTAACCCAAAGAAATGTTATTATAATATTTCCCAAATTCTAAGTTGTGGGATATTATTTTATCCTAAGTTCCTAAGAGTGAGGAACGTCTCACAAATTGGAGCCCATGTAGTTCCTAGCTTGACAAGTTTCAAGTTGGGAACATGCAAATATATAGTTGGGAAATAATGTATTTTCATATCATTCCTTCATTATTCACTCCCTCACTATGGTCATCAATACCTTTCTGCCATCACCATACCTGCATTGGGAATCTTGGGAGTGGTTTCTAGGTAAATTGAGTTGAAGAGGTGGGTTGTTAGGCTCATGCTCTATTGAAGATGTGGGTTGTCAGGATCGTGAGATGTTGAAGAAACATGTTGTTGGGCCTGTGAGAATTCTCTCCAGATGAGAAAACTATTGGGAGTTGTTTTCCCAAGGCACCAAGATGCACCTATAGGGCTATGATATTTCCTGTCTGACCTATTGCCAAAGCCCCAAAAGGGAAGTGGAGTAATCGAAGGACTGTTTATAAGAGAAGGGGTACACTTCCTGGTGTGGGACATGCATGTGGGGAATGGAAGACTATAGGTTGTTTTCTAGTGTTGGCACTGTATTCTGAGCTACTTTATTATTGACAGACCTTAGCCTGGATTAATATTCCTTTTTCCTAGTGGAATTTGATCCCCAAATCGAGGGTGACCTTCTACTGAGATTTTATGAGTAGTATATTCTATGGCTGGGAGCAACGTCTAAGGTATGCATGTAGTTAGTGATTATTTAGAAAAGATAAGTGTATTCTATGCATTTTATTTAATTACTGTGTGTATAATTGTGTATTTTTTATGGGTTTTTCCTGTATTATTATGCATGTGTATATTTTTTTTAGTCTATATAATTTTTTGCATAGGAAGAATAATTTTATTAATTTAATGGTACTAGAGTTGGAAATTTTGTGTGGGATTTCCTAGATTGGCGTTGGGAATGCTCTAACGTGGTATCAGGGAAAATATTTTTGAGTGAATGGTAATGGGGACATTATGACATGGTATCAGATCCACATGTCCAACAATGAGCCTATATGGGCCATAGACATAGTGCTAAATATGAGTTTGTAGAGTTTGTATGCAAATTGTTCGATAGAATGTTTGAAAGGGATGCCTACAATATGTTTGTCGAAAAAACTATAGTGAAATTGGAGAAATTTCATGAGTAATTGCAGAAAATTATACCAAGGATTAAAATCCCCAATTTTAAATCTCATTATCGGAATTTTCAAGACTTTAATTGGTTGAATTGCAGAATTGTAGAGTGGCCATGGCGAAATTTGGAAAAAATCCCGAATTTCTGAGTGAATTCGAGTGAAATTTGTTTCCAAAAATGTCCATTAGTCATACATGGAGAAAATTGGTTAGTTGCAGGATCGAATTTGGATAAAGTAAGATTAATTCAATATTTCCATGGATGCTAGGGAATAAAATTGAAATTTATGAGTTTCTGGAGAGATTTGAAAATTCAGAAAAATTGGAAAAGTTTTGGTATTTTTCCATATATGACGTTAGCATGATGTGGTAGTGACATGGAGGTGATGTGATAATTACATGGTATAGGTGATGTGGACTACCATGGTGGAAAGTGTACAGTGGAACTAAGTGGAATGGTGGCAAGTGACATGGGAGATATGTGCGTAGGCAGTTTAGTTGATACCATAAACCACTGTCACATGGGGGTGAAGTGATTTTGGATTCCAACCCATGTACCATGCGAAATCACTCAAATCATGCCACGTAGAATGATAAAACCAACTTCATGACCCAAGGGTATTTTAAAATGGTTTTCATGTTTGGGGTGCAACATGGCCTTTTTTCCATTGATCTCACCTGATCTTAGTCGTCGAATTTGGGGTAACGTGCAAGTTTGCATGCACCAGGGAAAATGGTGTGCGATGGGGACCTCCTATCCTCATGACCAAGAAAAAGGTTCCACATAGGAATTTTAAAGTAAATTTGGGACCCCTATCCCATCTATGGTATGAAATGTGCCAACTAGGTAGGTGGGTCTGTAAAAATATGAATATTTTATTGAAATTTAAGTCCACGTACAAGGAAAAAGATGGGAAGAAGAGAGTGAGGCTTGATGAGGTAGGACTAGGCTATCTAGTAGGCTGAAACACCATCATTATAGGGTTCCAAGTGAACCCAAAATTCCATATCAGCATCCATCTCAACGAAAATCAGTTAATTTTCTCAGAAATTTACAATGCTTTTTAGGTCATCTTGTAGGCTATTTTTAAAGGCCTAGATAGTATTTTCAAGTACTCAAAAACCATGAGAATAGAGAGTACCAAGGTACACCTTGTCTCTTCATCTCAAATAAAATATCTCAGAGAGATATTTATAACGGTGTAAAATGTTTTTCAAACGGAGCTAGTATGAGAATGTTACAAGCCAAACAGTGCAAGGTAAAATTTTGGGTATCAACTTACCCGAGGGCCATAACTTATTGCTCCAATGTCGAATTGGGGAACATGAGTAGTCCATGTAAATATATTGGCCCATATAAGACATATTTGGAGTGAAATTAGAAGTTTTTGCACCTACAAATGCCCATGAGGACATAGAAGGCACATATAGCATTCAAGGCTAAAAATATAAATTAGCCTTAAACTTCAACAAGCTATATCTAGTAGCATGAAGCTCAAATGAAGGTGAAACTTGGCCAAAATGTCTATTATATGTTCATGAAGGAACCCAATGGATATATTATCAAAATCCCAAAGGATCTAGTGTAGGGATGCAAGAACATGGATTAAATTACGCTTAGAATAAAGTGTATAAATGAGCAAATGGGTAAAATTCCAATGGCTATACATTTATGCTCAAGACTTAGAATTGAGCAAGGAAGTAAGAATTGGAAATGTATTGGATAGAGGAGTCCAATTATTCAAATATAAATGTGAATTGAGATGCATAATTAATAGGAAACCATAAATACAGATTTTGGTGTATGTACATGGAAGAATGGTTCATAATCTTTATAGATTTGTTAAATTATTTAGTCTAACAAATCCTATTTCCGGCACATTTTGTAGATTTAATAGAAAATAGAGTAGAAAATAATCAGCACAGAGATCAAAGACATGGAATATGCACAGAGGACTTACAACCATGAATATTAAGTAAGAGGGTTGTATGGAGCATGGGTAATGTAGGGACAAAATAAAATGGTCATGGAGAAGGGAAATAAGAAAGCATAAACCTGGTAGGAACCACGAGGTCTTCACTAAGTAAACCTGTGACATAACAACTTTGTTCATGGGATATTAAATAATACCCCTAATTTCTCTAGATATTGATAAATATATCCCAAAATCCTTTTTTTGAACCCCCTCCCAATACATCTTTCCAACAAAAGAAACCCCTATTTTTAATAGATACCCCCTTTTATACCCCCCAATACATATAAACCCCTTGAGACCCCACCCCTCCCCCCTCCAATACCTACAATATATTGAATTTATTTTTCTCAATTTAGAAACCCCTTTTATGAATGAGCATGATAAGATATTGGTCAACAAGGTGAAGACTCCATGGTAGAAACCTTAAATAGTCTTCAAAAAGATGTCCAAAGTTATAAATTTGATAATGAGAGGCTTATGAAATACAAGGAGCAACAAGGTGGATTCAACATCAAGTTGTTGTAGAGATTGGAAAGAATAGAGAAGATAATGAATAAAGAGACAAAATCAAGCAAACCATGGAGTCATAGGTCTCATGATAAAAGAAGATAAGAAAGAAGTGTTGATAAGCATCATCATCACTCACCAAGGTATTCATCTAGGAGAGCACACAATAGTGCAAGTCCATCACCTATCAGCAAGCATAAGAAGATATTTGGGGTAGATGAGATACAAGGAGAGATGAATAAGATCAAGACTCCTACCTTTGATGGTGATAATAAGAAAAATGAAGATGCAGAAACCTCGATATTGGGGATGAGAAAGTACTTTCAGTTATATAATTACTCCTCATGGGAATAAGGGAGAATCACAATCTACTATATCAAAGGAAAAACATCAATATGGAGGGACAAGTTTGTGCAAGTGGAAGACGTTGATGAGAAAATGATTTCTTGAAGGGAGTTCAAGAGGTATTTTCAAAAGAAGTACTTAACCAATCATTATTATAATAGGAAGATGAATAAGTTATTTGAAATCAAGCTTGGGTGTATGACCATATATGAATATTAAAGGAAATTCTTAGAGATACTAAAATATGTTTCTTTAATCAAGGATGAGTAGGTCAAGATTCAAATGTATCTGAGTGGGATGCCATTAATTTTGAGTGATAAGATACAATATGATGATCCCAAGACACTGGAGGAAACTATGAGATCCAAGTGTCTCTATGATCAACATAGAGGAAGACCAACTTTTAAAAATTCTTGGGAAGGCAATGTTGGGTATGTGTTATATTCTTTGCATGTGT
This sequence comes from Picea sitchensis, assembly GCA_010110895.2. Lineage (NCBI taxonomy): Eukaryota > Viridiplantae > Streptophyta > Pinopsida > Pinales > Pinaceae > Picea > Picea sitchensis. The sequence continues at coordinate 63,775 of SNQJ01S0012645.1, forward strand.
GTGTGTGTGGGTGCGTCAGATACGACGACTGCGTTTTTTGGGCGGTTTTTGCTATTTTTAGCGGATTTTGCTATTTTTAGCTGATTTGTAAATTAATCATGGAGGGACAAGTTTGTGCAAGCCAATAATTGATGATAGAAAAATGATTTCTTGAAGGAGTTCAAGAGGTATTTCAAAAGAAGTACTTAACCAATCATTATTATAATAGAAGATGAATACATTTGAAATCAAGCTTGGGTGTATGACCATATATGAATATTAAAGGAAATTCTTAGAGATACTAAAATATGTTTCTTTAATCAAGGATGAGTAGGTCAAGATTCAAATGTATCCGGCGGGATGCTACTAATTTTGAGTGATAAGATACAATATGATGATCCCAAGACACCGGAGGAACCAGAGATCCATGCCCTATGATCAACATAGAGGAAGACCAACTTTTAAAAATTCTTGGGAAGGCAATGTTGGGTATGCTATATTCGTGTGTGTGGGTATGTCAGACATTTAATGGCTTTTGCTTTGCTATTTTTAGCTGATTTTGCTATTTTTATTGATTTGTAAATTAATCCCTGATTATGATTAGGGTTTGGTATCTACGAATACCTAAAACATTGTATATATTGTATGTGGCTTAATGGGTGAAATTCGAGATAATGAAATAAGAAAGGTTTTTTTTCCCGGTTGAGGGTTTCCCGTAAAGATCTCTCGTATTCTCGTGGTGATGAGCCATTGATTAATTGCATTCTTTAAGAATATATATGCATTGCTTTACTTCACGTGTTTAAAAATTACATGTGGTATCGTAGCACCTTTTTGGCTTTAGAGGGACGCCTTTGTTACTGAGGTTTTTGCCTGGTCTTGATAGATCAAGTTTAGCCTTTGGTCTGCGGATAAACCCGTCTCCAGTGGGAGCTTTGCAGAGGAGATTTGAGGTCAGTGAAAGGAATGGCGTAGCCTATCTAGAATCAAGATAGAGAAGTTCATCGGTAAAAACTTTGCCATGGAAGCTCAAGATGGAGGACCTTCTTGTGTGACAAAGAATAATGGATCGCCAGATCCTGCAATACGTTCTTACCGGTATTACCACATCTACAAGCACGACGACTGGTAATACACTCTCCTACCACCACAACTACTAGTACACCGGGCCATCGGTGGCCCGGCGAAGATTGTAATAAGTTGAATGTAAGAGCAAGGAGCACGCATTCACCGGCCGGGCAGATTCGGGTGTTGTTGAATGTCTTCGGAGAATCTACAGCCAAGGAACTATGGGATAAGTTAGAGAGCTTCATCAACTAAAGTCCGCAAACAAGTTGTTTCTTCGAAAAGAAGTTGTATCATCTTAGGATGGGAGATGGAGATTATGCATATTAACATCTAAATGCCTTTAATACCTCGTAAGTCAACTTGGATCCGTTAATGCCACGATTGCATAAGAAGATAAGCGTATTACTTTTGTTATGTTCTTTGCTTAATTTTGGGATAATCCGGTTGTAAAGTAATAGGTGAAATTAATTCAACCCTACATTGAAATATGAGGATGTAGTTGCATCAATCAAAGTCCGAAGCAGATGAGGCTAAAAGCATGGAGCGGTCACAAGAAGCGTTTTATTTATAAGAGGGCCCCAACAGGAGTAAACTCGTATTCGATTGAGATCTAAATCTACAGTAGATCTGGGTCCCTCAAAGAAAATCTTTGAGGAAATGCCGAAAGTGGTAAAACAGGTAATTATAAGAAATATTGCAGGTCTAAGAAGGTTGGAAAACCAAAAGGATTTGATAGTACCTCTTCCATCGGAGGTGAAACCTTCCAATCAAGAAGGAGGTGATGTTTACCTAGCATCTACAAGTACACATGCTAACATGGTGTATGGTTGATCGGGACTCAGCATCATACCATATGGACTCCTCACAGAGGGTTCTCCTCAATACGAAGAATATGATCAGGCGATGTACCCCTAGGAGATGATTCGACAACAAACATCTTGGGACGGAAGGGTTAAGTTTTGCTAAATGATGGAAGGATTAGAACCTCGGGTTCTACACATTCCAAAACTAGCCGTAAGCCCTATATCCAAGGCTGATGATGCAGGAGCGAGAACTATATTTGAAAAGGACACTTGCAAGATGATACAGGAGCAATGGTGTTAATGAGGGGAGTTCGATGTGGAACTCGCATTAAGTTGTTGGGAAGAACTTCTATACCAATGGGCGTACCAGCCTGTCCCGGAGCGTAAAATGAAGTAGACAAGATCAATATTGTCCCTTAAAAGAAGACCATGTTGTGGCATCAAAGATTGGGCATATTGGAGAAAAGGCCTTCAAACATTGGCTAACGTAAAGGTATGATTGAAGGTATGTCCGATTGTACCTCGATTTTGATTTCGTGAAAATTGCATATGGTAAACAAAATCGAGTAAAATTCCCATCCGGTGCTACAAGATAAAGGGGATCTTAGAGTTGATTAATAAAGGATGTAGTTTGGACCTGCTCCTCGCTCCATCCCTTTGGTAACTGTTTTATGTCTCATTCATAGATGATTATTCATGAACACGGATTTATTTTCTAAGAAAGAAATCTGAGGTATTTGATAAATTTAAAGAAATTTAAGGCTCGTAGAAAATCAGATAGAGAAGAAAAATAAAGGTATTGAGAACGTATAATGGTGGAGAATTCTCGCGAATGAATTTGAAGAATTCTATAAGAAGGTGGTATAGCGAGGCAGAAGAATACTCCATACACTCCTCGCAGAATGGATTTGCGTTAACGGATGAACAGGACACTGATGGAAAAGCTAGGAGCATGCTCGCGTGGTTAGGACAAGACTCGCGTAGGCAAAGGGAGTACGCGATGTTAATTGGTCAATCATCACCTTCATCAGCCGCTGGATGATACAACTCCACGAGGTATGGTCTGGAAATAAACCCCTTCAACATTTTATAGTGTTTGGTTGTGATGCTATGTACATGTTCCAAAGCGCCGTGAGCAAGTCGGATAGATAAGAAGCTCGAAAAGTGTATCTTTATTGGTTATAAAGATGGTGAGTTAGTTATGTTTTAAACCTGTAAACTAAGAAAAATAGTTTACAAATGAAGATGTTGTTTTTAGAGAGGTAAAAGATGTGACCAAACAAGAATTTCACCAAAGCAAGACGAACCCGAGAAATAGGAGCTTGAGTTGGATGATGCAAAAATCCAAATCATCATCCAAGAAGAGGAAGCAGAGGAAGCTGCAGAAGAAGAAGAAATGTCCCCATAGCCATGAATTGGAGGAGGAGATCGTTGAGAGATAGAATCCAGAAGGTATAGTCCACCGATTACCCAATTTTGTTTTATCTATTATCGATGATGATCCAACTGCCAGTGGAAGCAAAGGAATTCGTGAGGATAGTAAACCTCGGAAGAAGGCCATGGTTGAAGAAATGGATGCCTTGGATAATAATGAGGTATTGGATATAGTTGAGCTTCCAAAACTGAAGAAAATCACCGGGCTGGATGCAAATGGGCGTTCAAGAAGAAGTTTAATGCAAAGGTAAAGCGGAGAAATACAAAGCTCGTTAGTAGCAAAAGGTTATTCCGTGCAGAGGAATTGACTTTGCGAGATTTTTCCGCTAAGGTTAACTTCATTAGATTTCTTTTATCTATTGTTGCTTTGATCTTGAAGTGGGAAATAAAATGGATGTGAAGATAACATTCCTACATGGGGATCCGAAGAAGAAATCTGTACATGAAGCACCGTAAGGCTTTAGAGGAAGGGAAAGAAAGATTAGTCCGAAAGCTGCAAAGAAATCACTCATAATGGTACAAAGTAATCACCAAGGATGTGGTACTCAAAGTTTGACACATACATCCTTTGAATTGGGATTTGCAGGCATGTATTGATCACTGTGCATATTCCAAGCAAGCTGGTAATCAATTTCATTTATGTAGTGCTGTATGTTGGATGACATGTTGTTGGTAGTAAATAACATGGATGTTATCAAGGAGGTGAAACGCAACTATCCTCCAAATTTGATGAAGGATCTCTACCGCTAACTTCATTCGGGAAATTGAGATTAAAAGAGATCGTGTAAACATGAAACTTTTGTTGAATCAAAGAAAATATGTTAAACGACATTGCAGAGGTCTAATATGCATGAAAGTAAACTCGTCAAGGTTCCTAATTCCTATAGGTGTAAAGTTATTCATAAAAGATCGTCCCAAGACAAGAAGAAGAAGCAGGTGATGGTCCCATGTTCCATATGCCGCCGGGCAGCCATAAATTTGATGTATGCAATGACCCCGCATTTCAGGACCCCGTGAGCATTGCAATACGCGCTGGGAGTTTTGGAGCGCATACGTAAAACCGTGCATGAGCATACTGGATGTTTGAACAAAGAGGGTCTTCAGTATCTTCGGCACCACCCGCTATGGATTGTGCTACCAAGGAAGGTCAGGATTGGAGATTGGACAAAGTGGTGAACATACATGGCTTTGTTGACGCGTAATTGATCGAGATTTGGATAGCAGAAGATTTACAAGTGGGTATTTGTTTAACCCATTTGGAGGAGCAACCAGTTGGATGAGAAAATTACAGTGTCAGAGTGGCACCTCAACTATAGAAGTTGAATACACGGCGTACCCACCTGCTGCAAGCAAGGAAGCAAGATGGTTACAAAGATTGTGTTCGAGAATTGGGTTGGTACAACAAGAAAAAAGATTAGATTGTGACAGTCAAAATGAAATATTCCTGGCAAAGAACCAGCTTATCATTCAAGACAAAGCATATTGATGTGACAAGATCACCTTCTAGGAGAGACATGCTATTGAGGAAAAGAAGGTGTTGTCGGAAAAGGTTGACACTTTGAAGCAAGAATACCGCAGATCTTTCCATTGTCCGTGAGCTACTTAAAAGTTCTCTTGGCGTGTAGAGGCAACAATGGGGCATTGCCGTCTCCTGATTGTTAATTATATAATCCCTGACTGAAAAGAAAACAACAAGTGGGGAGAATGTTGCAGGCGTTGGCATTCTGTGATGTGTGTGTGTGGGTGCGTCGACAATTAATTTGCATCGGCCCCGACGATCCCTGTGGGGTCCTAAAGTGCATGTCTCCCCGTTACGCTGATGCTCGGCACCGCGAAGCCCGGCCTACGGTTTGGGGCAGCACCAGTACGCTGATGCTCGGCACCGCAGCCCGAGGTTTCAGGGTTCGGCAACAAATTTTTTGGGCTGCTTCATATTTTCAGCTGATTTTGCTATTTTTAGCTGATTTGGTAAATTAATCCCGGATTATGTGATTAGGGTTTTGCATTCACGGAATACCTAAAACATTGTATATATTGTATGGCTTAATGGTGAAATTGATATAATGAAAAAGAAAGGTTTTCCCTGGGCTGAGGGTTTTCCCATGAAAGATCTCTGTATTCCTCATGAGCCATATGATTAATTCTCTGTATTGCTTAAGAATATATATGCATTGCTTTACTTCGCAGGTTTAAAACTTACAGGCAAGAAGAAAAGAAATATGGAACCTAGGAAGAAGGGAACCAATCCATCTTTCTTCAAAAATAATTCTTCAGGACAACCAACTTCTAAGGAGCCCATAATTATGAAAACAATGGGACAAATACGGAAACAACCAATGAAGTGTTGGGGTTGTGAGGGAGATCACATGTACCAATATTTCCCTCACAGATATGACAAAGTGGGGATTTATCATAATGTACAACAAGCTAATATAGTGGAATACATGGGAAGAAATGTGGAAAGGATCTATGCAGCCCTCGATAACAATCAAGTTGAATTTCAATCCCACATGATTGAAGTGGAAGGCAATATTAACAACCAACCATTGGTATTTTAATTGATTTAGGAGCTATTCATAGCTATCTAGATCCTAAGATGGTGGAAATATTTCATTTGCAAAGAATAAAGCTTTGGAAATCTTGGTTGGTGTAGGTAGTTATAGGGGCTAAGAGAAAAATTAATGAGATGGTTTAAGAATGTCCTATGGACATGAATGGCTTGAGCACAAGGGAATATTTGAATATCATACCTTTGGGCTCATATGATTTCCACATTGGTATGGATTGGATGGAAAATAATCACGTTTTCCTAGATTGCTACAATAATACATTTACTTACTTGGATGAGGAAGGGAAGTTGGATGAGGAAGGGAACTTGAGAACAATTGAGGGTATTCCAAGATTAGTATCTTTCAGGGAAGTTTCATCCTTACAACTGGAGAAGATCTTTAGAAAATGATGCCAAATATTTTCAACACATATAGAAGAGAAACTTAAGGATAAAGTGTCAAATATTGAAGACTACAGAGTCCTAAAAGAGTTTGAAGATGTATTTAGAGAAATATCAAAGTTTCCACCCAAGAGAGATATTGATTTCTCAATCAATCTAATGCCTGGAGCAGCCCCAATATCCAAGACTCTGTATAGGATGTGTACACCCGAGCTTATGGAACTACAAATGCAACTTGAAGAGCTTTTGAAGAAATGGTATATATTTCCAAGTGTGTCACCTTGGGGTACACTAGTGTTATTTGTGAAAATCAAGGATGGGACATTGAGGATTTGCATTGACTTCATGCAGCTGAATAAGGTGACAATGAAGAATAAGTATCCTTTTCCAAGGATAGATGATCTCTTTTATCAGCCAAAGGATGGAAATATATTCTCCAAGATTGACCTCCGATCGAGCTATCATCATGTGAGAATTACGAAAGAAGATATCAACAAGAAAACATTTAGAACAAGATATGGCCATTATTACGAATTCACAGTGGCTCCCTTTGGGATGTCAAATGCACCAGTTGTCTTCATGTGTTTAATGAATGGAATTTTTAGAGATTACTTAAATAATTTTGTCATTATATTTTTTGATGACATACTTGGTTACTCTAAGTCTGAAGAAGAGCATGAAAAACACTTGAGGATGGTGCTACAAGTATTGAAAGAGCATCAACTATATGCCAAGTTGAGTAAGTGCTCATTTTACTAGAGGCAGATACATTATTTGGTCCATATCATTTTAGAAGAAGGGATGGCAGTGGATCCAAAAATGATAAAATCCATTAAATAATGACCATTACCAAGGAATGTCTCCAAAGTGAGATCATTCATGGGGATTTCAGGGTATTATAGAAGAATCATTGAGGGACTTTCAAATGTTGCACACCAAATCACATCTTTGCAAAAGAAGGGTGTGATATTTGAGTCGAATTCCGATTATGAAATAAGATTTCAACACTTGAAGATCTTGTTGACAAGCGCACCAATATTGAATATTTTTTATCCTAATGAATAGTTTTTTGTATGCATTGATGCATGCAAGGAAGGGCTTGGTGGATTCCTTAGTTAAAATGGACCTGTGATATGTTATGAATCAAGGAAATTAAAATAACATGAAAGGTACTATGCTACTCATGATTTATAATTGGTATCCATAGTGCATGCCTTGAATATGTAGAGGTATTATCTCATGGGAAAGATATTTTAGTTGAGAACATACCATAGTGGTCTGGAATATTTGTTTGGACAACCAACTTTGAATGATATACAAATAACGAGGTTGGAATTATTGGGCGAGTATGACTTTGATATAAAGACTATCAAAGGTAAAGAGAACAAGGTGGTTGATGCACTTACCAAGAGACTGCATGAGATGCATGCTATAACCATTATCATGTATAAATTTGATTTAAAATACAGAATCTTAGAAGTTGAAAAATCAAATCAACATTATATGGAGATAAATAAAAAATTACAGCAGGGTAATTTGCAACAAAAAATCGAAAATTCTAAGTTAAGTGAGGATGAAATTATCTTGTATAGAGGTAGAGCTTATGTGCTTAATTTTCAGGAGATGAAAAATATGGTACTAAAGAGATGCATAATATGCCTTATGTTGGGAACCTAGGTTACCAAAAGAAAATTGTAGCTATCAAGAGCCAATAGTATTGGCCATGCATGAAGAAAGAGGTGGTTGATTATATTTCTAGATGTATGGAATGTCAAAAATTCAAGGCTGAGCATAGACACCTAGCTAGTTTTCTACATCCATTACCCATTCCTAAGTGGAAATGGGAAGTTGTAACAATGGATTTCACAACTTAGTTTCCTAGAAAAATAAAGCAACATGATTCCATCATTGTGGTGGTGGATAATCTTAGAAAGGATTCCATTTTATTCCAGTGAAGCTAACTCACAAGGAAACCAACACTGTAGATATCTACATCAGACAAATTGATAGGCTTCATGGTGTGCCTAAGACAATTGTTCCTGGAAGAGATCCCAAGTTTACATCAAATTTGTGGAGAGGATTATTCAAAGGATTTGGGACAAATATGAACTTTATCACAACATATAATCCAGAGTCGGATGGGAAAATAGAGAGGGTAAATCAGGTGATCATGGATATGTTGAGAATGTATGTGTTGGAGAAATCATCGAATTGGGAAGATTATCTAAACTTGGTAGAGTTTTCTTATAATAATGGGTATCAATCATATTTAAATATGATCCCATTCGAGGCACTTTATGGAAGAAAGTGCAACATACCAGTGAGATGGCACAACCTAGCAGACAAAGTAGTGGTTGGATAAGAATTTCTTAGGGAAATGGAGGAACATATGGTGAAAATAAAGTAGAATTTAAAGTCTGCCTAAGATAGGTAAAAAAACTATGCTGATAAAGTCAAAACTCACAGAGAGTTCAAATTGGGTGACCATGTGTTCTTGAAAGTGAAGTCCAAGAGGAGTTCCCTAAAGTTGGGGAACTGTACAAAGCTTGAAACACGCTATTGTGGGCCATTTGAAATCCTATAAAGGATTGGCCCTATTGCATACATGATTGCACTAACTTCATCCATGTGCATTCATAATGTAATCCATGTATCTTTGCTTAAAATGTATGTACCTGATGCGAATCATGTAATTGATTGGAATGTGATTTAGGTGGAGCAAGAGGGATACTTCTAAGTACAATCAGTGTGAATATTGGATCAGAAGGTTAAGAGGCTTCATAATCGATCCATAGGGATAGTAAAGGTCCAATGGACCGAGTACGGTCCTAGGGATGCAATGTAGGAGAATGAGGATGCCATGCAGGAAGAGTACCCACATATTTTTGAATAGTTTTGAAGAAATTTTCTTGTACATGTGTATATAATGCACTGAAGATCGTGCATAAATAAGGGCTAGGGAAATTTAATACCCCTAGGCCAAACCCCAATTGTAATTGTAAATGTAAATTTACATATAGGTAGGTGAGCCATGATATTTTGGGGCCAAAGAGCCTTTCTATATATGTTTTTGAGGCCAGAGTGCATGTGTGGTTATTAGGATGGAGATCCCAGATGCTAAAAGTCCAATGATCCTATCTTTGTAAAATGTAATCACACTCGGATATTAATAAAATGCATCATTGTTGTATACTAACCAAACAAAAGAGTATGGGGGGATAAAGTCCACTACAAGGGAAAGAGGGCTAAGAGTCTAGGAAGAGGAGCTAAGCCAAGGGGGCTTCGACCAAGGAAATATTATTATAATGTTTCCTAAATTATAAGTTGTGGGATATGATTTTATCCTAAGTTCCTAAGAGTGAGGAATGTATCACCAAGTGGAGTCCATGTAGTTCCTAGCTCGACAAGTGTCAAGTTGAGAACATGAAAATATAAAGTTGGGAAATAATGTATTTTCCTATCATTCCTTCATTATTCACTCCCTCACTCTGGTCATCGGTACCTTGTTTCCATCAACATACCTTCATTTTAAGAAGCTTGGGAGTGGTTTCTAGGTAGATTTAAATGAAGAGGTAGGTTTTCAATCTCGTGTGATGTTAAAGAATCCGTTTGTCATGCCTATGAGTCATTGAAGAAGCAAGTTGTCAGGCCCATGAGCAGTCTCTCTAGGTGAGAGAACTGTTGGGAGTTATTTCTCCAAGGAACCAAGTTGTAGCTACACGGCTCTAAGATTTTTTGTCCGACTTGTTGTCAAAGCCCAAGAAGGGAAGTGGGGTAGCCAAATGAGGGTTGAGTAGAGAAGGGGCACACTTCCTGTAATACCCCCATTCCAAACCCCAATTGTAAATGTACATATGCTTTATAGGACACTGAGCCAGGATATTTTGGACCAGATTTCCTTTGTATATGTGTTTTGAGGCCAAAGTGCCTATGTGATTAAAGGGTTGAGAGCCCAGATTCTAAAAGGCCAGGGAGCTTATCTTTGTAATATGTAATCACACTCGTTGATATTAATAAAATATGTCACTTCTATAGACCCAATTAGACAAAAGAATATGGGGTATAGAACTCCACACTAAAAGGGAAAGGGGGCTAAGACAAGGAGGCTTAAGTCCAAGGAAATATTATAATAATATTTCGTAAAGTCTAAAGTATAATTTATGGGATATATATTTATCCTAAGTTCATAGAGGATGAGAACGAGTCACCAAGTGGAGCTAAGCTAGTTCTTAAGGTGACAAGTGACATATTAAAGACATGTAAATAAAATTTGGGAACTTAGTTCAGTTTCCCATCATTCCATTATTCACTCATGACCCTCATCTCTCTGAAGTTCACTCTGCCATCCTTAGTTGTACTTATACCTGATATTTTTGGAGATGATTATGCCAATAATTCCTTGGTAGTTTTGGTTGAAGAAGTTGGTTGTCAGGCTTGTGGGTATTGAGCTGAAGAGGTGGGTTGTCAAGTCCATGTGTTGCTGAATAAGTGGGTTTTTATTCCCATGATCATTTTCTCTAGGTGAGAGGACTACTGGGAATTGTTTTCCCAATGTGACCAATAACAAATACAATTTTCTGAGACTTCCTGTCTAGCCTATTGCTGAAAACCCAAAAGGGAAGTGGGGAAGTCAAAGGATTGTTGAGTAGAGAAGGGGAATACATCCTAGGGTGGGACAGTAATGTGGGGAAAGAGAGGTTGTATGATATTTTCTAGAGTTGTCACCCGAGTCTATTTATTTTTGTTGTTAATGGACCTTAGTATGGCTTAGGAAGCCTTCCCTGGTGGAGTTTCTATCCTCAGCTCCGCGGTGACCTACTGTTGAGCATTTATGAGCAACAAAGTCTATGGTTGGGGGGAATGTATGAGGTCTACATGCAGTTGGTGACTTAATTATACAAAATATGTTTCTTATGTGTATTTTATTTAATTAATGTGTGTATAAATGTGTACTTTTGTTATGGGTTTTCCTCTATTGTTATGCATGTATATATTTGTTGTTATTTTGCATGTTCATATGTAGAGCATGATAATTTAATTAAATGGTATTAGAGTCAAATTTTTCATGTGGTATTTCCCAGCTTGGGACTAAGGATGCTACAACATGGTATCAAAGAATTTTTTTTGTGGAGTAGCTAGTAGTGGGGATGTTACACTTCCTGGGGTGGGGCATGCATGTGGGGAATGAGAGACTATAGGCTATTTTCTAGTGTTGGAACCATATTTTGAGCTACTTTGTTGTTGAAAGACCTTATCCTAGCTTATGATTACTTTTCTATGGTGGAGTTCAAGCCCCAGCTTGGGGGTGACCTACTATTGAGAGTTTATGAGAAATATAGTTTATGGTTGGCAGAAACGTCTAATTTATGCATGAATTCGATGATTATTTACAAAAGATAAGTGTCTTCTATGAATTTTATTTAGTTTCTATGTGTATAATTGTGTATTTATGTTATGGGTTTTTCCTGTATTATTATGCATGTGTATATTTGTTGTAGTTTGTATAATTTGTGCATAGGCAGAAGAATTGTATTAATTTAATGGTATCCGAGTTGGAAATTTCGTCTGGCATTTCCCATCTTGGGGATGGGAGTGATACAATATGGTATGAAGGAAAACAAATTTGAGTGGCTAGTAATGGGGACATTACAAAACACATGCAGAAATACTAGACTCGAGGTTAAAATGCATAGTGAAATCTCAAAAAATAAACGTTTCTGGATTTTTTGGACACAATGTACTGGCTACCTACATATGGTTAGACTCTTACTTATGATTCCAAATGATTTAATTGGAATCCATGTTTATGTGTATGAAAACATATATGCATGCTTAATTTAATGAAACATTCCATTCTAACACATACACAATTAACAAATGATGCAACCTATATTAAGATCATGGCCTCACCATGGGTGTGTCGATGATGAGGGCCAAGGATATATACCTAAAAAATGTAAATCAAGCACCAAACATGATAATAATAATAAAAAATCAACCCACAAGTGAAAATAAAAGGCATTGATATCACACACCTATATACAAGGAATTATGCATCCTTGATAGTTTATGCAAGTAGATCCCATTGCAAGGTTATGGAAAATGATCTTTTTTCATTATCAATGAACCCATGGACCAATTTTGGCATCAATTGGTAAACCATTCTGAGGCTACAACACATAATATTGAATTTATACGTATGAAGATACTCATTGTAAGTATTTTCACAAGATAGTTCCTTGATGATTCCCATCAAGACATAAATGAGGTATGAAACATTAATTTTCAATGTGATTGGGAGTAGAGAATTTGGTGGTAATTTCCAAAAAACATATTTGAGGATGAATGATCTAAAAATGAAGAAGACTTGAAAAACTTGAAAATTATTGCAAGTGAATCTTATGTGTTTAAAGCAAAAGGATCAGTTTGCAACACATAGATTAAAGGATTACTTATCAAAATTTCACATAGACAACAACATAATCAATGAACATAAGAACATAAACACAACTTGATAAAGGAGTTCACCCCTCTCTTGGGCTACATCTCCTGGTCCAGCTTCTAATGGATCATTATTATTAATTGCTCAAAGTGATAAAAAAAACATGCCTTACAATGCTCAAACTAACAAACCGACTGCTCCAATGGCTTCAGAGCATCCAAAAACCCCTGTCTGGGCCCTTTCGGCACCTCAATCGGTCGAAAAACGAAGAAGTTAGGCCTCCTGGAAGTCCCCCCTTCAAGTTTGTTGTCTCTGCATCTACAAAACGTACCCTTCATGTTTGAACCTAGCTCACACGCATTTTAAAGCGTGAAAACCCAACACCGGGTGAAACCGCGCCAACGGTGCAAACCATAGAATGGTTAAGGGTGCGCCAGCCCCTAACCGCCTAGGCACCTGGGCATATGGCACATAGGACCGCGCGCATGGCAAAAAGGTGGTTAATGTGGTTACAACGGTGTAACTCCCCCCACGCTTCATACAAGGTCACATGGAAAACCATATAACCGTGGCATATAATATAAACCAAACCCTGTCGGATTAACACCCGCACGCAATAACAATAGGTAACATTACAATGAATAGGACTGCGAGTCGGGGCTAAGCCCCGGCCCGTCCCCCGCCCATTTATACAATTATGTGACTTTAAAAACATTGCAAAAGGTTATATGTTAAGTCATATGGTGTGGGCGCATTGGTCGGACGGTTATACAAAGGCGTTGTGTATTGTGGGAGGTCCAGGGGTCGAACCTCGCGGACTCCAACTTAGTTTTTACATAACAAACATAAACCAAACAATGAGTGACACGTGGCACCCACGGATTGGGCCACGTGTCCTCACACCATTTGCCAATAAACGGACACGTGTCACTTCCGGATTCGACAGATGCCAACCAACGAATGGTTGCCACATCACTTCTATATGGCCGTACGATCCTGCCACGTCAGACCATACGGACTGTACGGACTGTACGGACTTGTACAGTCAACATCAAAATTTTTGCCTGTTTGGCTTGACGAACAGATCGCTATATCTCTCACTCCCGACATCCGTTTGAGACGAAACGAGTTGCGTTGGGTTTGCAACGACGAGGCCTACACTCTCGTCCAGTTTGAAGCGATTTCGAGCACTTTTAATTTTTGAGCAAAATTCGATCCCCTGATCACACCTCCCCATTGGGAAGATTTTGGACCTCCAAAAGACTATTCTCAGTCCCCATTGGGAAGATTTTGACCTCCAAAAGACTATTCTCAGTTTATGTGAAGATGAGGGTAAAGTTCCTCTCACCCTTCCAACCTCAATCCAGCTTGGCCTTGCTTGGATTCGTCCCTTTAATACAAACTCGCAAATACTCCACATTTCCTTTGTTTCTCAAGTTCGCATCCTCCGCCAAGGATGGTGTCTGTAGTCTCAAGTAGATACCTAGGAGAAAAATATTCTATGGTATGAATATGAACATTCTCTCCTTGGTCATCAATCAATTGAGGCTCATATAACTTCAAATTTTCAACATTAACAACTTCATACATCTGTATATAAGGAGGTAAATCTAAACGAAAGCATTGTTACCAATCTTGTCGACAATATTGAAAGGACCATATCGAATCGTTTCAACTTTTTACCTCTCCTTTAAGCCTCCTCCTTGCTGATGTAAAGCCAAACTTCATCTCCAACTAGGAAACTATGATCAACACGATGCTTTACATGTCTCGCCTTACTTGGCTCCGACTTTTTCCAAACCTGCTTCGCACCCACCATGTATCGACCTAATTTGTTCAATGAAACCTCTCCGCCTCTATCAATGTTATATTGACCATCAACAACAATAACTTTCCCAAAGATAAAATATCTAGGCGAATAGAAATAGCCAAAATATCTTTTCAAATGGATACGCCATACGAAGAGTGCTTAGCCCGGTTGTAAGCATGTCGAATGTAGTGTAAATGTTCATCCCAAACTTTAGGATGCTTTCTGCAATAAACACAAAGAATATGCACCATCAGAAATTTACTCACCTTCGTCTAATTCATCCCAAGCTTGGTAGACAAAAGTCAGGTTTCTTTTTAGCTTGGTGTCCATGAGTGCCCAAAACTCTGACCAAAACTTCCAACAAATCGAAACTCCTTATCGTAAATAATGGATCAGGAAAACCAAAATGCACCTAAACATTTTGAAAGAACAACTGCGCCATTTGTTCTGCTGTTACCTTTTTAGTACAAGGCATCAAAATACACATCTTGCTAAAACGATCAACCACAACATAAAGATAAATCTTAATCGTCTTCACATAGGTAAACCACCAATAAAATCCATAGAAATACTTTCCCAAGGTTGAGAAGGAACTGGAATTGGAGTGTACAAACCCAACTTTCGAATACTAGGTTTACTTAGAAAATAATAATGAACATCCTAAATATACTGCTAAACAATTTCATTCATTTTAGTCCAGTAGTAGTGTCTTTGCAAATTAGCCACTTTCTTTCCTACACCAAAATGACCGGCAATGAGAGAAGAATGCACTTCCCTTATAATGTTGATTCTTTCCTCGTGTGGAATACAAAACCTGCCAAGATGATACAAGAGAATATTATGCACACATAACCAATTCTTCAACATGGTTAGAGTGGCACAGAGTTTTATACACTTCTTTAAAGTTCTGGTGATTCAGCATATTGTTCACATAACTTTCATGCATTACAGGACTACAAGAACCCAAAGAACCAATAATAGGCCTTGAAAGCATTATGCAAATCACTGTCAAAAAATGCCCTTCTTATACCGGGACACTAAATGAAACTATTGAAGAAACCCATCCATCCTAAGTGCCTAGCTTGCTGTAGCTTTGTCCTGCACTTGTAAGTATTGCAAGGCTGGATTTCTGTGAATAATGGTTTATTTTCCCAACAAATAATGCTTCCATTTTTTAACACTTTGAACCAATGCATACAATTCTTTATCATGAGTAGGATAATTAATCACTTCCGCGACCATTAAACGCCCTCGTATCGAAACAATCTATTACCATACCTATAGCAAAACTACCCCATTTCATAATTACTTGCATCCGCCCTGATTTCTAAAGGTTGTTCCTTGAATTTGAAGTGTAAGAACCCATGTTGAACCGACATCTTTTCTTTCAAAGTATCAGCACCGTTGTTGTCTTTGCCTCCCATTGAAAACTTGTTTCGACACTTTGTCACAAGATGTAATGGAGTTTAATGGATCTAAAAGTTAAAGTTAAACTTTCTCCAGTATTGGGCACCTCCCATAAAACTTCTTACCTCCGTCACACATTGTTGGTCCGACCATTCCAAAATAACTTTAACTTTAGAAGGATCACTTTTTAATTCACCTCTACCAACAATATGGCCTAAGTAATTAAGTGAAGTTTTGCCAAATTTCACATTTGGACAACTTCAAAACAATTTTTCTTTTCTCAAACATTCAAAACTTTGTTTCACATGTTCAATATGTTCTTCACGTAGACGTTAAAATCAAAATAGTATCTAAGTAGACAATACGACAATCATCCGTAGCGCCTTTGAGACATCGCGATTCACGAACCTACGCCAACGCCGTCCCAACCAACCCCCATCAATCCCGTCTCCCTCAAATAATCCTCGATCTCGTGACAAACTAATTTAAATCTTAACTTCAGTGAAATATTTTAAGCTTGATTGATCGCCAAATCATCAATTCTCGAAGAGGATGTTTCATCTTTTAAACCGTAATTTGTTCAAAGTTCTCGAACACCATGATACTTATGTACCATCTTTTCGTGGAATCATCACTAAATTGGAGATCCACATGGCGTTAGAACTTGGTACAATTACCCTATGTATAACAACTCCGGGACGAGTAACTTTATCAGCTAACTCCAGCATTCTATACATACCAATGTTTGAAGTGGACAATCTTGTTGTAATCAATTTCATGTTGGATTCTCTTTTGGAGGCAACCCCTTAGGGTTCTTTAAACATGTCATCATACTTATTAACAACTTCAAATAAATTGATTTTAACCATCACGCAACCTTTGAAATGCGTTTCTGCTTCAACATCATTTTTCAGTTTGATCATTAAGAGAACAAAATTTCACAGCATTTAACTAACCTCTTCATTTGCCTCAGATGGCAGACGACAAATTACCTTGCTGTGAGCTCTAACAATATACTCAACCCATCTTTAAACAAATGATACTTATTTTTCATCGTCATGAGAAAATAGCTTTCCTATCATATGCAAACACGGTCTTCCAACACACACGCTATATCCAACTAATCACATCAAGTTTCACTATCAATGAAATTTTGCAGCGGAGAAGCAAACCTAAGTTTACACTTCCTCGTTACTTGTAACTTAGAATTATCACACATCCAACCAAGAGGGTATGGCTTTAGATGTGGACTGCTTCCAATTTAAGTTTCTTACCTTCTTCGTAAATAAGATTTGCTGTGATCCGTGACCAATGTCTATCTTAGTATGTTTGAAACAACCCTTATATGAAAAAAAGTTCAATTCTCGCTTTTCTCAAGTTGAGTTACATTGACATTAGCATTTCTTGAAGAGATGCGATTGCAAAAGAACCATTACCTTGGTATACCATGGCTGTGATCTTCGTCTCAACACCAGAATCCGAACCTAAGTCAGCCGAATACCGCGAACAGCCTCGACTCCTTTGTTGTTGTTGCCAAACTTTTTGTCTTTCGTAATGAAGCTTCCAACAATGGTCTTCATCATGGCCATATTTTGAGCAATGTTTCATGTGAACTTTTCTCCCTCTTTTCACAGCAAAGATTCTTCTGCCATTGCCTTTGAATTTCTTTCTTCCTTGTCTCCATGGCTGAATTTCTTTTTGAAACCCCTCATGAGTATCGCTCCTTCCCTTGCTTCCAAATGAGTATCTTGTGCCACAAACTTCATCTAGATTCAAGGATTAAACATGAGTATAGTATGTCTCAAATAACCATGCAGCACCAATATATTTGAGCAATGTTTCTGTGAAGACAAAATCAACTCCCAAAACCAAAAGCTCTTCTCCTAAATTCATCGAAAGTAAAGCTTTGTACATTCCGTCCTTTAGCTTGTCTAAAATTCTCGGCCATTCCATAGTTTCCTTTGTTTATATGCCAATGGATAAAATTATTTTTTAATTCATGTATAATGAAATTATTCCAAGAAAGCGCACTTACTCATGTTTTTTCATTTCCTCCTTAGTCTTGGATTCCCACCACATAAGTGTTGCACTATCCAATCTTAACTACAAGTCAGTATTTTGCCTCATCATCTTGAATTTTCTCAGATTCTACAATATATTTCAATTTGATGTATCCAATTATCTAACTTATCAACATTAACTTCTCCATTGTAAATTGGCAATTCAAATTTTATATCAAGCTTTAATAAGCAATTGTCAAGGAGTTTTACCATGCCCCTTTGATGAATTCAGATGTGCAGTTCAACCGTAGAAGAAGAAGAAGAAGAAGATGATGGAGGAGAGGGTGGTGGAGGAAGCAATTCATTCCCTCCAATATACTCCGGGCCTCGGAGTTTTGTCACCACCACCCTCTTATGCATTGAAGGGTTGAGCCTTCACCGACATGGTAAGTTCTTTCCATCGCAGATCTTCATCATCTCCAAACTCCATGATAGCCTCTTCGAGATCTTCATTTTCAAGAACACGCTTCATGACTTTCTCGCGACAGAGCCATGCTTGGTGAATGTCTCCTCAAACTTAAGGTGAATGAATATGCTTCCTCCTTTGGTTTATATAAACTGCTCCACAAGCTGACCTTCTCCTCTTGTGAGTTTCAACCTTGTGAGCATCGTAAATGCCCTGTAAACAATCAAGTCTTCAAAACCAGCATACGGGATAATTAAACTCTGATACCAACTTGATCTAAAAATGAAGAAGACTTGAAAAACTTGAAAATTATTGCAAGTGAATGTTATGTGTTTAAAGAAAAAGGATCAGTTTGCAACACATAGATTAAAGGATTAATTATGCAAATTTCACATAGACAACAACATAATCAATGAACATAAGCACATAAACACAACAACTTGATAAAGGATTTCACCCCTCTCTTGGGCTACATCTCTTGGTCCAACTTCCAATGGATCATTATTATTAATTTCTCAAAGTGCTCAAAAACATGCCTTACATTGCTCAAACTGAAAAACCGATTGCTCCAATGGATTCAGAGCGTCCAAAAACCCCTGTCTGGGCCCTTTCGGCACCTCAATCGATCGAAAAACGAAGAAGTTAGGCCTCCTGGAAGTCCCCCCTTCAAGCTTGTTGTCTCTGCATCTACAAAACGCACCCTTCATGTTTGAACCTGGCTCACACGCATTTTAAAGCATGAAAACCCAGCACCGGGTGCAACTACGCCAACGGTGCAAACCGTAGAATGGTTAAGGGTGCGCCAACCCCTAACCACCTAGGCACCTGGGCATATGGCACATAGGACCGCGCGCATGGCAAAAAGGTGGTTAATGTGGTTACAACGGTGTAACTCCCCCCACGCTTCATACAAGGTCACATGGAAAACCATATAACCATGGCATATAATATAAACCGAACCCCGTCGGATTAACACCCGCGTGCAATAACAATAGGTCACATTACAATGAATAGGACCGCGGGTCGAGGCTAAGCCTCGGCCCGCCCCCCGCCCATTTATACAATTATGTGACTTTAAAAACATTGCAAAATGCTATATGTTAAGTCATATGGTGTGGGCGCATTGGTCGGACGGTTATACAAAGGCATTGTGTATTATGGGAGGTCCGGGGGTCGAACCCCACGGACTCCAACTTAGTTTTTACATAACAAACATAAACCAAACAATGAGTGACACGTGGCGCCCACGGATTGGGCCACGTGTCCTCACACCATTTGCCAATAAACGGACATGTGTCACTTTCAGATTCGACAGATTCCAACCAACGAATGCTTTCCACGTCACTTCTGTACGATCATATGGTCCTGCCACGTCAGACTATACAGACTGTACGGACTGTACGGACTTGTACAGTCAGCATCAAAATTTTTGCTTGTTTGGCTTGACGAACAGATCGCTATATCTCTCGCTCTCGACGTCCGTTTGAGATGAAACGAGTTGCGTTGGGTTCGCAAAGATGAGGCCTACACTCTTGTCTGGTTTGAAGTGATTCTGAGCACTTTAAATTTTTGAGCAAAATTTGATCCCCTGATCAATGAAAGAGGTCAAGATGTGGCATTTCACTAGATGCCCTAGAAAATTCCCCCAATCCTAGATCAAAACTCATCATGTTAGCCCTCATCAATTTTGAATCAAGAAGAATTGATGATATATGCTTCACATATTCCTTTGGCTTATCAATTGAAGCCATTACTTCCAGGATGTCGTTGTCTGAAGGAAACTCAAAGTCAAGGGATTCATGCAAACTTAGAGAGTCAACAAACCATATGGGTATAGTAGGATGATCATATTCCAAATTAGGATGGTGTTTTTGACCATTTTCAGTAGATGCAAACTAATTCTTATGATCATTTGTTGGAACCATGTCCCTTGAAGGTAAACATGAGAGTAAAATCTCTTTCTTAGAAGCAACTAAACACTTAGGATATGATGCCACATAATTCACCCATGGTGTGGTAGTGTCCACCCAAATACTAGGAACATAAAATGGGTTAGCATGTTCTAATGGAAAATAAGGATGGTGATTATCAAATGAAAGATGATCTATGGCAACAATGCTTCCTTTATGGGGAAAATGCATCACTCAGAAGAGCATATAAACCACAACATTAATAGAATATACATAATCATTCCCAATAACCATATTGAAGTCTAATAAATCATTCACCACTATCATATTGACCAAAATAGTCTTCCCAAAGATTCACTAGGTATTCTATCAAAACCCAATAGGTAACTAGGATTTGACACAAGTAGGGGAGAAACTATAGCTTTCCTAGTTGAGGAGGACAAAGTTCTTGTAGAGGATCCTTCATCTATTATACATCAATGGATAGTTTTCAAATAAGATTCAACCTTTATTTGGAAATTTATAGAAGAAGGAAGGAAAGTCTCAACAAGACTATTCCAATTGGAGGAAACACTCATATGACTTCGAGGAAGCATGCTTGAGGTGATAGGGATGCCCCCTTTTTCGGAAGATTCTGAACTAGTATTGAAGAAAAAAGTTTTGGTAGACACATCACTCTTTGAAATAGGAGTGGGATCAACCAAATATTACATTAGTGCAACCACTTCATCCACTGATGGTTGAATATTTTTCTGAGAGACCAAAGGTGGTTATGGAGTAGAAGATCCTTCAGTCATGGACCACACTCTTTATCTTTGGAATAATAGGAGATAGATGAGTAAGGTGATCTCCCTTGAAAATTGTAAATGGGAACTTAGGCTTGCATTGAAACACACCCAACCCCTTAAACCCTACTTAGGATGGTGGGATGTCTAAATTCCTTTATTAACTACCATTGATATTGGGTTTTAACACCACAATTATAAAATTTCTTACATGGAGCATTACTTCGGGTTTTCTATGCAGTATGAAACAATTACATACCTATTAGAATGACTTCCTAGGGTCTTACAGGTTTTACCCTTTCCCACAACCTATGTCCAACATGGATTCCATGAATATTCCTCCATGTCATTTATATCGATGGAAATATTGGCTTGTGTACTAGAATGGTAGTGAAATTCCCTTGGACACATCTCATTCCCATAGAAATCCTTCATCAGAATACAATTGCATGATCCAAAAGATAAGCTCACTAGATGAACGACTCTGACTTTCTTGGCTAAGTTCAGATCAACGATTGGTGGTGAGAAGAATTATTCCTCATTGAGAAGATATGTTGCACAACCCCTAACCTATTCTTGTAATCCATTCCTTTTGACGACCTCATTCTTGATAGATACAACGGTCAAGAATTAGGGAAATCAACAATCTCAAGTTCACTTGGAACCTTCAAATGCATGACATCTAACGGTTTTCACCCCATACCCTTCCCTCCCTCATCAAGTGA
Organism: Picea sitchensis; assembly: GCA_010110895.2. Lineage (NCBI taxonomy): Eukaryota > Viridiplantae > Streptophyta > Pinopsida > Pinales > Pinaceae > Picea > Picea sitchensis. The sequence continues at coordinate 85,554 of SNQJ01S0012645.1, forward strand.
TACCTACAACAATATATATGGTTGAGATATCATTAGGTAGGATCCTCAACATATCAATGGTTCTCCTCAACATATCAATGGTTCTCGGCCACTTAGTCTCTCACCATCAACAATTACCTCCTCCATTACCTCATGACTTCTTCGAACGATTATTTTTGAACTGGAGCATTTTGACGGATCTGACAGTTATTGGATATCCTCATATAATTTTTAGGGATCTCTTGGATATCAAATCCACTTAGTGGTTAATGATCCCTATAAATATAAAAAGGTTCTTTTATCATGATGATCCCAAAGTAAGATCAATGACTAAGATCTTGTGGACCGAGTTACAGGTAGATGTATGGATTTGGTCTTCTTTAACCTTTTCCTTCAAGAGTTCTTCATCAAAATTTACTCCCATCCATTCTCTGTGGATATTTTTGAACACCACACTTCCAATAGGATTAACGAATTAAATCATGATGAATCTATGGTTGAGATATCATTAGTCTAACCCTAGGTAATTGACGACTCTCATCATTCCAAAAATTTCCCATTGGAAAGTTCACTGTGACATTGCTCCAGGATTTTTCCAAATTTTTTTCCTTTTGGAAGGATTCCTCTGAAGTATATATATCTGATAAATGTTCAGTATTGACTGTCCATACTGGATCAATGATTGATATTTCATAGATATTTATATGGGATTTAAATAGGGTTAATGTGCATCCAAGACAATCTGACCCATACCCTCCTTGGCACTGTCCTCAAGGTTTTTAACTCTAACCCCTTAGAATTTTTTCCCTTGTCTTAAACACACAAGAGGAACCTCTCAGTGGCCCCCATAGTGAATATTTTCTCATACTGTAAAATTTCCATTCAACAGATTGGGGAAAAAACAGGATTAAAGGCCTACATCCAACTTCTCAAATACATTAATCTCAGGAAATCAATCAATCCTTTAGAAGTGACGACATTGCACCCATAAAACTTATATTTTAACATTCAAACAACATATTAAATCTACCATTGAGAACATAATGAAATTCATATTTATTACCAAACACATTCTAGATACAATAAGAAACACTTATATTTTTCCAGGTCCAATTTCTTCCTACCAATTGACTTAGGGTGAATACCTTTCCACCCAATAGTAAGTTCTACTACACTTTTCCATCCTACAACAATACAACCCCATGTTAGGCCATGATACAACCAAGGGACTCTCACCATTTGGTTTTTAGGTTAAGGAACTAATAGGACAATTACTCTCCTTCATTGGACTGGAAATAATAAAAATCCCCTCTTCCCACTGAGACTAGGACCTCCATGATCTTACCAGGTGCCTTCCTAGATAGATTTCCTTTGCACAAGGGAGTCCCTACACTGCTTCACTATCCTTCAGTGACCTCCCCTTACTAGTGCTAATTTATTTCCAACAAACACCAACTTGTGGCCCTCTTTTCTCCAATCTATATATAGGTTTTCTCTATTCCAATGTTGACCATTCATGTTCTAGGAAATCTTCCTATTTTTCTCATGAAAAATTCCTTGTATTTTTTTGTTTTGGTCTAGTGTGCATTCTATATCGAGCTCTATGCTCATTCATGTTACCCCCACTATGTTTATTCCATCCTCTCTCTCATTCCTTTCCTAATATGGGACATTCTCCTACCCCTTGGGTTCCTCAACTCACTTCTATCAGCAGCAACCCCCCGGGTCAAGATACCTTATTGAAGGGGAAATTACAGGGTACTCTTGGTTGACATCTATATCTGACCCTTCACTCCTACGAGTGCAGGTTCTAAAGGAAGTCATAATCACCCCAACCATTCGATCTAATTCCATTAATGGGTTTCTTGTTAATAGGGTAGATAGGGTACTTCAAGAAGGTTTTTCATTCAAGGTTATGCAGGTGTAGGTTGTATTTTTAGGAAATATTTTTTTTTTCTTCACATAAACTTCCCAACTTCCCCCTCACTAGTTCCCCCTCATAGTATCATGTATAGTAATACAATCCATCCCATTCAGTCAGTTGGTAGGTGTATTCATTAAACATAAAACACAATTACAATGTTCATCAATTACAATTCATGGAGTCTTAATCATAATTACATAATTGGGGGAAAATGAGGTGTTACATTCTTCTCCCCCTTAAGGAAACAATTTCCTTACTATTTTTAACACTATATACACAATTCTATATAGAAAAAATAAATGGGTATGCCATCCTCATGGAATACTCCAATTGGCATGTGCCCTCATCTTCTCTAAAGTGATTCCATTGTATCTTGACCTACATGATGACTCGGTTCTAGAGCAATGTCTCTTTCTTGTGTAGGATGCGTTGAGGCTCGGGCTAGAATCATCCCTCTAGTTTCGCCTATATCAAAGTCCAATCAATACCATGATTAAAATAATGAATATAATTTTTTAATAAGGATACATGGAACACATTGTGATATTTAATAGTAAGTGTAAAGCAAGTCAGTATCCCACTAGTCCCACTCTTTCTAAGACTTCAAAGGATCCACAATAGTGGGGTGCCATCTTGGCAGAAGTCCCCATTCTTATGGATCTCCTATTTGGTTTCACTCTAATATGCACATGATCTCCAACCTTGAACGCCTTGTGAGATCTTTTTCTATATGCATAGGTTTTATGTATGACCTAGGACACTTTTAGGTTTTTCTTTATTATGATCACTTCCTATTCCATTTATCTTAACAGGTCTGGTCCACACATGATATTATCCACTATATTGTCCCAAATAATTGGAATCTACACTTCCTACCATACAGAGCCTCAATTGGGCTCATATTAAGTGATTCTTGATAACCATTTGTGTAGGAAAACTCTACCAAAGGTAGATATTCCTCCCATTACTTGGGCCAATGCATGACATGCATATTGAGCATATATTCCAAAACTCTATTTACCCTCTTGGTTTTTCCATGTATTTGAGGATGGAAGGTTGTGTTAAATGGTAATTTCATTCCAAATCCCGCAAATAATACTTTCTCGAAATTTGATGTGAATTTCACATCTCAATCTGAAATAATGGTCTTGTGCATACCATACAATCTAAAAATTTCTTTTAAAAAAACATCAACAATATCTATATCTTTAAAAGTGGACTTGATTGGAAAAAAAAGAGTTTCCTTACTTAGTTTATCCACCACTACCATGATTGCATCATGTTGCCTAATTGTTCTTGGCAATCCCATAATGAATTCCTTGGAAATCATCTCGCACTTTCATTATGGAATTTGTAATGGTTGCAGCAATCCTATTGGGTGCTTGTGTTCAAATTTGATCTACTAACACCCCAGGAACTTTGCAATGTATTATGTAATGTCCTTTTTCATTCCTTGCCAAGAATATAGTTGTATTACTACTATTATCATCTTCCGATAACCAAGATGACACACATAAGGCCTCCTATGAAACTCATCCATTATGAGGTTTTTCAGCGCTATTGAATCAAGTATATATAGCATGTTGTTATACAATAGAAACACATCTATTATGAGTTGATATTCCTCATAATTTTTCATGTTTGGATATTGTTGCAAGTTTTGTTTTACCATATTGAAATTTTCATCACTTTGTAAGAGAATATTGATTCTCTGTTTAATTTAAGATTCACACACCGTTGTTGTTTCTAGGTGCATTGTATGTACACTTTTATTGAGTGCATCTACCACTCGATTTTTATTTCCTTTTATATTTTTTATCTCAAAATAAAAATCACTAATCAGTGTCATCCACCTATCCTATCTAGCATTCAATAGTGTTTGATCAAACAAGTACTTCAATCCATAATGATCTATCATCAAGAAAAATATGCTTCCAATCAAGTAATGTCTCCATATCTTTAACATGTGCACAATAGTTGCAAGATCCAAGTCATGAGTAACATATCACTACTCATGCTCATTTATTTTCCTTGATTCATATAAAATAACATGTCCCTCTTACATAAAGACTCCACCAATTCCTTCCTTGCAAGTATCAATGCAGACTAAGAAACATTTTTCAGGGTCTATGATTTTTAAGATAGGGGCACTAGTCAAGAGGTGTTTCAACCGATGAAAGTTGGTCTCACTCTCTACTGACCATACAAACTTCATTAATTTTCTCTACAATGAGGTAATGGGATGAAAAATATTTGAAAATCCCTTAATGAACTTCCTTCAATATCCAACTAATCCCATGAATGACCTTACCTAAGAAGCATCCCTATTGGTTGGCTAATCCATGATTTACTTAATCTTTTATGGATCCATAGCCACTCCTTTTGAAATTGTTTGACACAAATATTGGATTTCCCTATGGAAGAAATCACATTTTCTATATTTGGCATATATTTTGTGATTCTTAGCACCTGCAACACCAACCTATGAGGCTCCCCATGTTTCTCCTTGCTCTTGTAATATACTAGGATATCATCAATGAAATCCAAATGCTTAAAAATAATTTTTTTCATCAAACAAATGAAGGTGGTTGGTGCATTGGTAACCCCAAAAGGAACCACCAAAAATCATAGTGTCTGTATCTCTTCCTAAAATTTTTCTTGTGGATGTATTCATCCTTAATCATGATTTGGTGATATCCATATCTCAATTAAATTTTAGAAAAAATTGTAGCTCCTCTAGGCTGATAAAAAAGATCATCAATCTTGGGTAATGGATACTTGTTCTTGATGGTCATGTTATTCAACTGGTTGTAGTCAATACATAACTACAACGTACCATCCTTTTTCTTCACAAACAACAATGGTACTCCCTATGGGGACACACTTGGCCTAATATACCCTTTATCTATAATCTTTTTTAATTTCACCTTTAACTCTACCAACTTTGGTGTACTCATTTTGTTGGGTAGTTTAGATGCAATTACCACTACTGGTACAAGGTCTATGAAAAAATCAAGATCTCTCTTAGGAGGAAGTCCAAGTACCTCATCTAGGAACATATCTTTAAATTCCCATAGCACTGGATGATCCTCAATATTCAACTCATTATTTTCTATTGCATTAAGTACTTGTATTGCATATAAGGAACACCACTTTCGAATAAAATTATTGAGTTACAATGTTGATATTTTCCTCATCGATATAGGCTTTTGAATTCCTTCCAACCATCATGTTTCCTTCACCATCCTCACATTCCAAGGTCTTGTCATGGTAGTTCAATTTTGATTTATGGGAAGCCATCCAGTCCATGCCTATCAAGAAATAATTTGACCCCAAAGGTAGGATATTTAAATTTTCTTGTGTGTGTAGTCCATTCATTTCAAGTGGACATGCTTCAATCATTTTTGTTACTTTTCGGTTGGTTCATGTGGCTAATATAACCAATCACTAATTTTCATGTGTTTTCCTGTGTAAATCACATGATTCAATAACTTGGGGTGAAACATAGCTAAGGTTATATCTAGGGTCAATCAAAATAGAAATGGGTTTTGGAAATTGTACCTTCCAGTTCCACCATAGACGCTTGGTGGTCTACTTGTCGATTCTCAATAGTTACATATATTCTTGGCACATTCTTGGACACATCATTAATATCTCAATAGTTACATATATTCTTGGCACATTCTTGGACACATCACATCATCATTAATAATAATTGTAAACTCCCTAATATGTTAAGAACTTCTTTACTATCATCATATAAGTGTGAGGGGAAGTCCTCAACTCATGTTCTTCTCCACAACCCCAACATTGTACATGTCCTTTCTTCCTCTCTTCTACTTTATCCCTTACCTTCTCTATTGGCATGTTCCCACTTTGACATGGAAAAAAAAATCGGAGCATATTTTTAATTGGATGACCAAAATGAGCACCTCTTTTTGGTTTTATATTTTGGAATGGTTTAAATCCCTTCCTCTGAAATTTGGGCTTATATTTTCTCTTCCAATCCTTAAGAGGATCCTTCCTATGCTTGGATTGGTCATAAAAACACTTGTCCTTTCTAATGGTGTCCTCTAATGTATTAGGATTTTCAAACTCAATCCTATCATAATAGGACTATGTTAATCCACTAAGGAAGTCTTGTATCTTTGATTTATCATCCTTGAGGTAGGGAACATACCTCAATAGCTCCAAGGACCTCTTGGCACAAGAATCCATGGTAAGCTGTCCTAACTATGTTTGTGGAACTCCTTAATCTTACCATCATATTACTTTTCTGATAAATATGATTTTATAAAATATTTCTCAAATTGTTTCTAGGTCAACTTAATTTCCTTTAATCCTTTAACTTACTTGATATATTCCCACCATATGGAAGCTCCTCCATTCATATTGAAAATGGTTATCTTCTCCTTTGTATTTTCTAAGTAATTATGCACTTGAAAATACTTCCTTAATCCTAAAAACTACACCTTGTCTTCTTCTCCTTTCTCGATTTCTCCATCAAAGGTAGGAAACTTTTCCTTCTTGAATTTTTTTTCCAGAGAACTCTGTGAATGTCTCTTATTATTCTTCTTGGGAACACCTAACCCAATGTCACTGTTGGATAACTCTTCCATAGTGTTTTTTCCACTAGCTACTTATGTGGAAGTGTCTCCACTAACTCTACTTCTCTTATCACATTGGTGCCTTTTCTTGGAAGACCTTCTTCCCACATTATTGTGAGTTGGCCCATGATTCTAGTTATTTGATGGGATATTCAAATTCTCTGACTACTATCAAAATGCATTGCTAGTAGCTATACCTTGTTGCAAATTGAATCTCAGATTGACTCTACAGTAGTAATGCATTTAATTCTTCCTACACAACTTGAGCTCCAATGATCGTTTTATGGTCTTCTTTCAGATTCCTTACTATGGCTACCAAATATGGAGGAATTTTTGTATCCCTCCTACCATCAGACTCTTCATATCAGAAATGTAAAGTGACCTCCATACTATGCTGCACCATTCACATTTTTTCCCTTATTAGTATCTCCTATGTGATAAAATAGCAAGCCACTATTAGCGAATCACATTTCAAATTATATGAAAAATACTCTTGGCCTTGCCAAAGCATAAGTCTACTTTGATAGTCCCCAACCAGGACCCTATTCTTTCTATCAATCCTGCTTAAAATTTTGTCAACACTCATTAGCACTGTTACATTATTCAAAAAAAAACACAAACTTTCATCATTTAAATTATTACAAAACACATTCATTCTTGATGATCCATTCAAGACTAGATTTTGAACTCACACTCTAATACCTATTTGTAACACACTCGCCCCCCCCCAAACCCTACTTAGGCTAGTGGGATGTCAAAATTCCTTTCTTCACTACCACTTTGATCTTGAGTCTTAACACCAAGCGTAGATACCTGCTCTCATGGACCATTCCTTTGAGTTTTCTATGCATTCTAAAGTAATTCCAGACCTATTAGAATGACCTCCTAGGGTCTTACAGGTTTTACCCTTTCCCAAAATATCTATCCAACATTCCTGCCATGAGGATTCCTCCATTTCATCTGTATTGATGGGAATATTGTCTTATGTAATAGAATGGAAGTGACATGTCCTCAGACACATATCATCCCCATAGAAATCCTTCAATAGAATGCAACTACATGATCTAATATATAAGCTCATGAGATGAATGAATCTGACTCGCTCAACTAAGGTTAGATAAATGGCTAGATATGAGTCATATTTTTCCTCAATGGGAAGATATATTGTGTAACCCCAAACCTATTATTTAAATATGATCCTTCTAAAGACCTCACTCCCAATAGATCCAATGATCAGGAACTGGGGAAATCAATGGTCTTGAATTCACTAAGAACCTTCAAATGCATGACAGATAATGGTATTTCCCAATCCCTTTCCCTCCCTTGGTAGGTGGGGTGTATGGAAAAATATCTGACTGAGATGTCATTGGATGGGCTCCTCTATAGAACAATTCTTCTCACTCACTCAAGCTCTTGAAATAGAGAATTACCTCCTCCATGACTGTATGACTTATCTAAATGGTTATTTCCAAACTAGATCATTTCGATGAATCGGATGATAATTGGATCTCCTCATATAACAAATAGGTATCTCTTGGATATTAAATCCTATCGGTATTTAATGGGCCCAATAACTATGATAAGATTCTTCTATCAGGTTGGTCACATGGTAAGATCAGTGACTCATATCTTGTGGACAGAGATATCAATAGATCTATGACTCTATTCTTCTTGAACCTTTTCCTTTAGTACTTCTTCATCAGAAGCTCCTCCCATCCATTTTCTTTATATATTTTCGAACACCACACTTCAAACATGCTTAGTGGGTTAACTCACAATGGATATATGGTCTAGATATTATTAGACAATAGTGAAAAAATTGCAGAGGTAGATGTATCTGTAAGTTTTCTTCTGGTTTCTACACCTATTTCCTTATTTCCAAGAATTTGACTTTCTAGATGATGATTTTGAACATACCTTGATGGGGTCTTTTGTTGTGATGTTTCCATTTTTTATAAAAATAGGATCGCGGAGCAATAAAATAAAAACAAATGCAGAAATAAAACACAAAATATACACAATACAATAGAGACACAGATATACGTGGTTCACCCAGTGTGGGATACACCCACCTTAGAAATTGCTAGGTCTTTCATAATTTCATTATCCAACAAATGAAGAGATACAACCTACAACACACTCATTGTAACTTCCTCTTATTTCTCTCACATTCTCCTCTCTCACAATACAATATTCACAATGATTCATAGCCACAATACATTTCCATGATAAAAGAGGGCTGACTTCTAGGGAAAAAAACCCTAACATAACTTATATCATCAGATCTGTGACCTTATAATGAACGGTCTAGATTTACTATGAAATCACAATATACATTTGCAAGGAATTTTTTCCTTCGGAGGCCCTCTTTCCCCCAGACCCCGTAGGGGGGGGGCACAAGCCCCCCTGCAACCCCCCTGCGTGGAGTGGTGTACAGTATTCCAGGGTGTACAGTCTTCATGGGGTATAAACATGGATAAAAAAAATACCTATGGAACATGAAGATAATCAGGCTCCACAACCAACTGTTGGACACACTGACTACACTGAGAGGGGGGGGGTGAATAGTGTAGGGATCTTTTCCCTAAACTTCCCTTTCACAAACTTCTTAGTTATAAATTACCACTTACTTATTACTTATTATTGTCATTCATAACCAATCAAATGTAAATATACATCAGAAACATATATCATCAACAAGTCATCATCACAAGGAGCACAAGGAACACAAGATGTATGTACAATTTTGTTTTTATACGAACTACAATCCTTGGGTTTTTCAGCAACAACTTAATAGAGTACAACTCCACAAGAGCACCAACTCTATAATGCAAGACTCATCTTACATCCTCAATACCAACTGAGATGAGGCAACAATCCTCAACAAATATCAATCTGTCAACAGGTACGCGACCTATCAGTAGTGCAACATGCATATGTAAGCGCCCTACCTATAGTGCAACCAGTGTATGTACGCATTCTAGCTTACTGCAGCCTACGTATGCTTTTAGAAACTAGGGTTTCTGAAACTTCATCTTTCTGTCCCTTCAGACTATTTCTCTTCTTTCACATCCACTTCTAATCTTGTCACTGTACTATCTGAACCATAACCAATCTCAACACATCTATGTTCTTTCACAACAAACTCATGCTCCTCAACCATACAATATGAATGCTAATCATCATATATAAACAACCAGTATACTATAAAAATCATATCAATACTAAGTCATATGAGTGTTTCTCACTCCATCAACCAACATAGACCACATCACAATAGCCATACCAAGAATGCCTTAAGAATTAACTACACAACAAGCAATAGTATCCATCAAGACAACAATGTAACCATACCAGATTTTCTATGGCATATCTGAGACCATAGAATGCAGATATGGAACCTACTTTAGTCTCCAAGAGCCTTTCATCAGCTCAACCACAAGTCTTCATGACTTCATCCACTGTACATGCCCTGTCCTCATTCAACCCATGTATGTACGTGCCCTGGCTCATTGCAACCCGTGTATACCTTAGAAACTAGGGTTTCTAAACTTCCGAGACTTTTTCCATCATGATCTCAAACTTGATGAAACTTTGATGCGTCCATGAGATCCTCTAGATTTCCTCTCTCTCAAAATAGATCTTCAACACATGCTTAAGAGATGCACAAGATATCTCACCAAATATACCCAAAAGATATCCAAAAGATGCTCTTACACAAGAGACCCTTGCCTCTTATTTATAATCTCCAAATTGATTCCTTGGAAACATCTTCTAGGTCACTTAACCCACTTCTAGGTCACTTAACCTATTTTAGGTCACTTAACCCATTTCTAGGTCACTTAACCTATTTTCCTCTTTTTAGGGTTAACCACTTTCCATAAATAGAAATTTCTCCAATTTAAATATTCCTCCTTGACTTTGTCACCTTACTTTATTATTTAAATAATCCTCCATGACTTTGTCACTTTTCTTTACCATTTAAATAATAATTTCTTCTTTTCAAGCACTTTGAATTCTTTGACCTTTTGGGGCTTCAAGTCTACATATGAGGGACCTCCAACTTCGTAAGGCCATAAATCTCAAACCATGAGGAGTTATGTGACATTCCACATACCACCGGAAATGGCATGACAAGCACTATCCATATAGGATAGTTCCACTGACAAATTCATTGATCTTCATATCTTTATTCCACATATAATCATAACCGTACTTCAAGGATAACTCAACCACAAATCCTCTTCCCGTGAGGACTTTCACCATAAGAGGACCACTTTGGATTTCATCCATTTGTACACCTTATCAACCATTATAAGACAATAAACATCAATCCAACAATGCATCATGTATCAATCCAATATACAAATGAAACCACATCGATCCATCTTCATCTATGCATCATGTATCAATGACATCATTCAATCATCCAATCAATCCTTTGGTGTCAATAAATCACTTGACATCAATCTAATAATATATGAATTGACATAAATCAATCAAACTATTACTTGACATCAATCAATCAAACTATTGGCATCAATGACAACATCATCCAACACCAACACCATTCTCTCTTCTTCTTCTTAATCCTCTTGTTCTTGTTTCTCAACCATTCCATCGTATGGTAACTCATTGTTGATTGGATCATCATATTTCTCATTATGGTGTTGATGTATCAATGAATGAAGTGATCCCTCATCTACCTTTACATATATGATTTCAATTATATTATGGAGATTTTTTTTATATCACTTATATCCTTTACTTATGGAGAAGTATCCTAGTAGAATTCCTTCATCAACTCTAGAATCAAACTTACCTAAGTTGTCTTCATTTATTTTAATATAGAATTTGTTTCCAAATATTTTCAAGTGATTTATTGATGTTGGTTTGCCATGACATATCTCATAAGGTGTTTTATCATTGTTAACTCTTATGTGCACCTTATTGATGTTGACAATAGTTTGAGCAACCTCTCCCAAAAAGGTTCTATTAGGGACCTAACCCCTCACATAGGTAGAATAATATATTTCCATGTAATAAAGGTCAATATTAATAAGGCATAGCAATAAGGATGAATAAGTCCAATGTAACAAGACCCAATAGAATCTTCATCTTCTATAAGGATGTTCCTCTAGATGGTTCTTTTGATAGAAATATTTAGTATAAATAGGAGTCGACGATATGAGAACTTTTTTCTTGGATATTATTGTAATAGATCTCTGCTCTTCTGGAGGTTTCCCCCTCGAAGAGGAAAGTGAAAATTTCCCTCAGTACTCAAGGTGTTCTTTCTGGTGTTATTCTAGTATCATTTTGGTATTAGTGTGGTGTTGTTCTAGTTATATTGTTGTTCATCTACCATTTCTATCTATTTATTTCTGTTCTGCATACTTTTTATATCTGGAATATTACAAGTGGTATCAGAGAACCTTCCTCGACAACAAATTGGGGTTTAATTTTTTTTCCAGGGTAGATACGTATTCTGACGTCTTTAAGATACAGAGATCTGTCATTACACACATAAACCCATGTTTGGGGATTCATACACACATGAAATACAAGTGGTACTTAAGCACACATCTGTTGGCCACCCTTGTAACCCTTGTTGGTACCCCTTCGAGTGGTATCGCATCATACAACACTTGTATACAGATCGACCTAGATCTCTTGAATCCCTCCATAGATAAACCGATCGGCCTCCTAACTACTATAGTGGAATTGAGAACAACACTTGGGAATATACCCTCTAGTACCTGGGTAGTCGAGTAGTATGACTAAGGGCATAGTCTAGCCTCCTTAGTTGGTGCCCTGAGCTATTGGGTCGAGTACTATTGTTGGACCCCACACATATATCAGAGAGCTATAGCATAGGGAGAATCCTTGTCTATAGAAGCCTTGAATACCTAACCCTTGGGACGAAAACAAAAATAGAAAAAACAATATCTATTGCAGTGCAACTGTGTCTCCTACATCTGAGTTGTGAAATTACTACAGATTTCTTCCTGTTAAGCATTTGGGAATTTCATCACTGCAATATTCTTCAGATTAGAGTATAACTACGCAGGAGTAAAAAAAATGAGTCTAGTTTGGATCATTTTGGCACCATTATTTGAGACCTATTCTATTGGATTTCTCTCTTCACCCTTATTACAGTCATACCTATCATTTTTCAACAATTTATTTTTCTTGTGGACCCGAACTCCTTCCAACACCCTTATTTGGGATTTACCCCATTGGATTCAACTTGTCTCCTTGGTCATTGCGATACACTTCACCCATAACCCATTTTCTATGTGGTCCCACCCGCCCCTTTTCGTGTTCCCTCATCATCATTTCCCATACACATAGCCAAGAGTTGGAAGCTCGCTTCACTACCTTGCACTCTAATTTCACAAAAACCCAACAAGAAGTGAGAAAGATCAATGCCAATATTGCCACCATCAATGAAAATATGCATTCCTCCATTGCTGCCTCAATTGCAGAACTCAAAAAAGATCTCAAACAAGACATTTCTATCCAACTTGAATATTTCACGATGATGATCTATGCCAAGATGCATATTGTTGGCCCTCGACCAAGTTTTGGAGAACCTTTGTCGGGTTTGACCATTTTTGGGACTTTGACAGGCTGGTCAAAGATGGAGTGCCCAGGCAAAGAGGAGATCACGGGATATCGCCCCCTTTTACGATAGGCCCATGGGTTTACCCATTCTTAGGCCCATTTGTAATGTATAAATAGATATCTAGGCGATGTAAGTATAAGTAAAGTTCTTGAGACCTAGTAGGTCGATGGCTTAGTGAAAATCTTAGCTATGTGCAAGAAGATGTGTTAAGG
>SNQJ01S0012645.1:101235-121902 GCA_010110895.2 Picea sitchensis
CTAAGGATAACATCATCAACATCATCAAATTTTAAAGTATTTGAACTAGAGACAGAGTTACTTACAGCCATGACCAAGCCATTCCAGCTTTCTGGCAATGAGCACAAGATTAGAAGAGCCCTAACCTCATCATCAAAGTCCACATTTACAGAACTTAGTTGATTAGTAACCATATTAAATTCATTTAAATGATCTGCAATAGACCCACCTTCTGACATCTTCATATTAAATAATCTCTTCATTAGAAATACTTTATTGGACGTCGAGGGTTTTCCATACAATTTGGCCAACACTTCCATCAAACCCTTCGTTGTCTTTTCATTCGAGATATTGAAAGCCACTGATGCTGCCAGGCTCAGTCGTATCGTTCCTAGAGCCTTTTTGTCAAGAATATCCCATTCTTCATCCTTCATGGTCGCCAGCTTCTTTGCTACTCCGCTCAATGGTAGGAATAGATCCTTATGATATAAATAATCTTCCATCTGCATCTTCCATAATTGGTAGTTTTGGCCGTTAAATTTCTCGACCCTAAAATTTCCATCTTCCGACATTGCTCCCACTCGAACCAGGAACCCTCTTTTCCTGTGAGTTACCTTACGCTCTAATACCAGTTGTTAGAAAAATAGGACCACGAAGCAATAAATTAAAACAAATGCGGAAACAAAACATAGAAGATACACAATACAAGAGAGACACAGATTTACGTGGTTCACCTAGTGTGGGCTACATCCACCAGAGAAATTGCCAGGTCCTTTCTTTATTATTATCCAGCAAAATGAAGGGATACAACCTACAACAAAACCCAATGTAACTTCCTCTTCTTTCTCTCACAGTCTCCTCTCTCGGAATACAATACTCGCCAACATACATAGCCGTAATACATTTCCCTCATAAAAGAGGGTTGCCTTCTAGGGAAAAAAACCCTAACATAATCTCTATCGTTAGATCTATGACCTTATAATGAATGGTCCAGATTTACAATGAAATTACAATATACTTTTACAAGGCAATTTTTGCTTCGGGGGCTTCGCCCACGAACCCCCGTTGGGGGCCCGCTTTCCCCCAAACCCCCCAGCCGGGGGGATAGCCCCCCCAGACCCCACAGAGGGGGTACCCCCCCTCTGCACTCCCCCACATGGAAGAGTGTACATACTTCTGGGGTGTAAATACTTCATGGGGTATAAACACGGCTGAAAGTAAAAGACCTTTAAATCAGGAAGATAATCAGGTTCCACAACCAACAACTTGGACAATATTAATAATAAATTTAGCTGACACATAATTATTTAAGCACAGTAACAACTGATTCACCCCCCCCTCTCAGCTGTCTTAGTTATTTCAACAATTGGTATCAGAGCAGGTTTCTTTAGCTAAAGGTAGATCAGTAAGCTTAAACATGACAAGTCATGAAGGAACTTCAACCAATAAGCATCCTTTGTTTTATGGAACAAATTTTGTTTTCTGAAAGGTTAGAATGAGAACATACATTATGGCCTTAGGTTCTTATGTTTGGGATGTTTTAGAGACTGGATATACAAAACTTGTTGTGCTAGCTTCCAAAGATGATAATTTAGAATTTAGCTTCAATGCAAAGGAAATGAATTCTATCTTGAGTGGGCTTGCTGAAGCTGAATTTGTAAAGGTAATTCATCTTGATTATTCCAAAGAGATGTGGGATAAATGCATTGGCAGTTATGAAGGAAATCAGAAAGTAAAAGATGCCAAACTTCAAACATATAGATTGAAATTTGAACAACTAAAGATGAATGAGGAAGAAACAATTAGTAAATATTTTTAAGAGTTGAGGAGCTTGTGAATGTCAGGGTCTTGGTGATAAGATTGAAGACACATTTTTAGTTCATAATATTTTAAGATCTCTTCCTAATAGATTTAATACAAAAGTTTCTGCAATAGAAGAACTAAATGATCTTAAGATTTTGTCTATTGATCAACTTCTTGGAACTCTAATTGGTTATGAAATGAGGATTAGTAAAGATAAACCTACCTCTATATAAGCATCATTTAAAGCATATAATAATGAGGATTCTGAGCTTGATGAAATTGAAGAAACATTTGTGAGAAGACTAAAGAAAGGACCAGGCCAGTACCAAGGAAACTTTCCCTTCAAATGTTTTAACTGTGGAAACATAGGCCACTTTGCATCTAAGTGTACACAAAAGAAGGACTAGAAATCTGAAGGTGAAGAGAAGTACAAATCCAAGAGATTTGGTAAAAGTAAAAGTTTATGTGTAAACAATGATGACTCTCCAGGAAACACAGATAGTGATTCTTCCTATGAAGATAAGGTTAATGAATTTATGCTTATGGACAAAGAGGATTATGATAATAAAATCACAGGAAGTGATGTTAATGATGAAGAAGATGTGGTTGACTTGGAAGGATAATTGATCAGTTCCCTAGAAGAAATTGCTAGACTCGGATTTAAGAAGAAAAAGAAAAAAACAATTCTTGATGCAGTTCGAGAAAGATAGTAAAAAGCCTAATGAAGACTTTTCTCTAATAAAAGTGGATTTAGAAGAGGCAAAGAAAATAGAGGACATTCTGAAACAACATTTATTAGAGAAGAAGGCAAGATATGAAGCCTTGGAAGATGAGGTAGTAAAAACCAGAAAAGAGATGGATAAGTTTAAACCATTGTACCTCCAAAATCTTCCAAGCATTAAAGCCTCAACGGAACTAAACGACATTCTGAGAAAATAGAGATCTCCTTTGTTGAAGACTTTTTTAGGCTATGTAACTGGTTCAAGCAATAGACAAATAGAAAACAAAGAGCTAATAAAGATGGTCAAGTTCCAAGTCAGTAGAGAATCAAACCATGTGAGTACTCTGCCACCAAAATCTAATAAAGACAAGATGATTCCTGATAAAAAACAAAGATATCAGAAGATGGAGAAAAAAATTTCAAGAAGAAAGCCATCCTTCAGGTACCAAAATTTATTCCATGGTTACTGTTTTTACTTCTCTAATTTTGGTCATAAGATTGCAAATTGTCAACATAAGTTTGGATACATACAACTGAGGAGATCAAGAAATAAACAATCTTTGCAACATAGAACTAAACAACCAATGAGTAGACAAAGTTGCACCAATCACTTTGACCTATTGAACAATGATCTCAAATTCTATAACTGTCATAACTTCGGCCAAATAGCTGCAAACTGCCATCTGAAGAATTACAAAGCAGGTCCAAGGATAAAACCCTTAGCTAGAAATGCCAACACATGGAAAAAGAAAGATAGTGAAAAATTTGCTCTAGTACTTTCATCTCAAAGACAAAAGAACCCCTGGTATATTGACAGTGGATGTTCCAAACATATGACTAGAGACAAAAGTAAGTTTATGTCTCTAAGTGAAACAAAATCAAGAAATGTAACCTTTGGAAATGATGCACCAGCAAAAATCAAAGGTAAAGAAATGGTAAGTCTAAGTAATGGCAAAGGGAAAGCTCAAGATATGTTGTTTCTAGATGGTATGAAACATAATCTGCTTAGTTTCAATCAAGTTTGTGAAAGAGGATGTAAAGTTGTTTTCACTTCTAAAGATTGTAAAATGCAATCTGTGAATTCAGGACAGTTGATTGCAAAAGGCATAAGAATAGAAAACAATGTCTATGTTTTGAAAGAAAAAAAAGAAGAATGTCACTTAAGAAAGTATGATGAAAGTTGGTTATGGAATAGGAGACTTGGACACCTAAATTTTGATCATCTAATGAAACTTCAAAACAATAGAGTAGTAAAATATCTTCCAAAAATATCAAAGCCATATGATTTTGTATGCAAACCTTGCCAAATAGGAAATCTTACTCGGACACAGTTTAAATCTAAGAACTTTGCATCAACAGAGAAACTTCTTTAGTTAGTACATATGGATTTATGTGGAACATCAAGGAAGGAAGGTATAGGAAAATAAAATTACTTCATGTTGATTATTGATGATTATTCTAGACTTACATGGGTTGCATTTCTTAAAGAAAAATCTGAATCATTTGAAAAATTCAAAGTGTTTAAGGTCCTGACTGAGAATCAAATAGGAAAAATATCGAAGTAAGGTATGATAGAGGAGGAGATTTTAGTT
The DNA here is from genome assembly GCA_010110895.2 of Picea sitchensis. Classification (NCBI taxonomy): domain Eukaryota; kingdom Viridiplantae; phylum Streptophyta; class Pinopsida; order Pinales; family Pinaceae; genus Picea; species Picea sitchensis. The sequence goes on from SNQJ01S0012645.1 coordinate 105,331, forward strand.
TAGGAGAATTCAAAGAGTTTTTTGATAAAAATGGGATCAAAAGAGAGTATACTATTCCAAGGACTACACAACAAAATGGAGTAGTTGATAAGTAGAATATATCAGTTTAGTAGATGGCAAGATCAATGATGAATGAAAATAATATTGTTCAGACATATTTGGTAGAAGAAATTCATACAGTTGTACATATTCTTAACAAATATCATCTCAGGCCACAAAGTGACAAGACTCCTTATGAACTATGGTTTGGAAGACCTGCTTCAATCAAGCATTTTAAAGTCTTTGGGAGTAAATGTTATATAAAAAATAATGATGAAAATCTTGGAAAATATGATGACAGGGCTAATGAAGGTATCTTCTTAGGGTATGCTACAAATATTAAAGGATACAGATGTTATAATATGAGGCTGCATAAATTTGTTGATTGTATTGAAATAAAAGTTGATTTAGAAATCACGCCACGAGATGTAAGCAGTGTTGAATCAACAACAGAGGATATAGTTGAAGTTGAAGATGAATAGGTACAAGAATCAGAAAAAGAAGACTCTGATTCGGATGAAGATACAAAAAATCAGGTAGACTCAAATCAGAAGACAACATCAAATCCTCCCTCCAGAATGACTCAAAGGAATCATCCTACAAGTCAGATAATTGGTGAGAAAGACAAAGGTGTACAAACTAGGAAAAGGATAATCAAAGACACTGAGAAATCACATATAGCCTTCATATCCGTGGAACCCAAGAACTTTAATGAAGCCAATAAATATGTAAAATGGTTAAAATCAATGAATGAGGAACTGGATCATATTGAGAAGAACAATACTTGGGAGCTTGTTCCTAGACCTGCAGATAAGAATGTAATTGGCTCCAAATGGGTGTTTAAGAATAAAATGAATGAACACGGAAACATTGTTAATAATAAATCCATATTGGTCTGTGAGGGGTATGCACAATTTGAAGGACAAGATTTTGATGAAACCTTTGCACCAGTGGCAAGATTGGAAGCCATCATAATATTTCTTGCTTATGCATGTCATAATAACTTTAAAGTATATCATATGGATGTTAAGTCAACATTTCTTAATGGAGATTTATAAGAAGAAGTATATGTGGAGAAAAATGAAGGATTTTCACTGACAGATAATATTGACTATGTCTGTAAGTTGAAAAAGGCATTATATAAATTGAAACATGCACCACAAGCCCGATATTATAGACTGGACAAATTTCTACAGGACAAAGGGTTCAAGAAAGGTATTGTTGACAATAATTTGTACATTAAGTATGAAGGTGGTGATTTATTAGTTGTTTTGGTTTATGTATATGACATTATTTTTGAATGCACTAATGACCCTTCAGTTCAGTGGTTTTCTAATTCAATGCAGTCTAATTTTGAGATGTCCTTGATAGGAGAACTGTCATATTTTCTTGGTTTACAAATCAATCAGAATTATACAGGGTTATTTATCTTTCAATAAACGTATTTGAAAGAGATGTTGAATAAGTTTCAGATGGAATATTCCTCTCCTGTTAGTACACCTATGGTGGTTGGTTGCAAGCTTAGTAAAGATGATGTTTCACCTGATGTTGATCAAAGAACACATCGATCAATGATAGGAAGTCTTATGTACATCACATCATCTCGTCCTGATATAATGCAAGCTATTGGAATGGTAGGTCGTTATCAATATACTCTTAAACAAAATCATTTAGAAGTTGTGAAGAGGATTTTCAAATATTTGAAGGGTACAATGACTTATGGTCCTTAGTATCCTAGAAATAAGAATTTTCAATTAACTGCATATTTAGATGTTGATTGGGCAAATTGTTTGGATGAGAGAAAGAGAACTAGTGGAGGTGCATTCTTCTTAGGTGATTCGTTAGTAGCATGGATTATTAAGAAGAAGGGATCCATTTCATTATCAACTAAAGAGGCAGAGTACATTGTTGTTGCTACCTGTTGCACTCAGATATTATGGATGACACAAACTCTTGCAGATTTGAAGGTAACTTTTACTGATCCCATTTGACTTCACTGTGATAACACCAGTGCCATTAGTGTCTCCAAGAATCCTGTGCTTCATTCAAAGACTAAGAATATACCAATAAAGTATCACTTTCTCAAAGAGAAGGTTACAAACAGAAGGTTACAAACAGAGTGGTTCAACTAAATTATATTCCATCCAAAGATCAGATTGTTGATATCTTCAATAAACTGCTCGCAACAGCTCAGTTTGAGTATCTACACCATACATTGGGTGTGACCCTGTTATCTAGTTAAAATAGAATATTTGATCAGGGGGAGAGTGCTCATAATATATCTAATCAAGGGGAGTATGTGTTGGTCGAATATCTGATACCTCTAAAAAGTATTGCAATAGCTCATGGGGAGCATGTTTTTCTTTGACATTGATGTAAAAGGGGGAGAAAATGTGTGGTCTGGATGCTACAGTTGGAGGTCTAAGAGGAATAGTGCAACCTTTCAGGGTTGCCAACAATGCCAAAGGGGGATATTTTTGGCATGTTTACAGGAATCCTGTGCTTGTCATTGATGGAAAGAACAACAATGACGATGGAAAATAGGAACAACATAATCTCATGAGGAGAAGAGAAAAGTATGTAAATATCAAATCTCAGAAAGGAAAGCGAAGCACAGAAACGTGTTCAAGATAAAAATCTCCACTGGACAAACCAAAATGATTGAGAATTTGATCACCCGAATCTCCATCAACCGTTAAATCAAATTAAGTTGAAGGAAAAGATAAGCTAGAAGAACAACACCAAAGATAGATCAAGCCATTGATCTAAGAACATGATCGACAAACAACATTTGGTTCACGTCAAAAGTTGTGAGGAGGTTACTATTCGGGGATTCTCACTTCAGAAGAATTGGCAACTTGAAAGTCGAATTACCTGAAGCCCGAAATCTGAAATGAATAAGGACCATCGGATCGGGAGAAAATGTGATGATCGCTAGATAAGGGAGAACCATGTCAACAAACCACCTCAGCAAGGACATGTGGCAGACCTTGTCAGTAAGGACATTTGGCATACCATGTTAGAAAGTACACATGGCAACCACTCGACCCGTGCCAAGTCAACATGTGACATGTGTAATGTTACGTCACTTCGGGAGATTTGATTCTAGAGTTCTTACCACCAGTAGATTCCCTAAGTCTCGAAGTCTCGAATGTCAAAGTCCCGAAGTGGACATGGGTCATCCGATCTAAGGAAAAATTTGGGTGCATCTTCAACCGTTGATCTAGTACAGTGAAAGGACAATGTAAGTGGAAGTGTGAACTGATAGCAAGCGGTCTCCACCTCCTATGACTTATTCAACAAGTGACCACTCCGAAGGAGAATGAAGCAACGATCAACCCGAAGTCACAAATGTCAAAGTCACAAAGTAGACATAAATCATCCGATCTAAAGATCACTTCTGGTGCATTCTTAACCGATGATCAAAATACAATGGAAGAATAGCATAAGTAGAATATCTTGTTTGCACAGGGGCAGACCCAGGGTTCACTCCAAGAGCGCACCAACAGGCCCTAGCTACTGGCCCTTTCAACAACACCTGCAAAGCATATGTAGTCTCACCCGAAGTAGCTAAGAGGGGGGTTGTAGGATAGAGATGTCTACGACCAGGGGAATATCAAGTGGAACTAATACAACAATAATGTAGCATTCATATATTCTCATCAGCTAGATTTACTCTGCGCAACTATAAATCTGATCTAACACAATAATGAAAATAACAGTATAACAATGACAGAGATCCATGCATCACTCACACATATGACACAAAATATAGGTGGTTCACCCTCTCTCTAGGGCTATGTCCACAAAACTATGCTTATATATATTAAGATAAAGCTTACAGTTCTGATCTATGCTCTTAGTAAACAAATATTCTCTCTTCTTCTCTCTGTCTCTCACCTTCCTACGCACCCAAATGCAGGACTTGATATTTGCACCCAGCTGAAGATCTTACAATACCAAAAGGCTCTCACTTTCAGCACTCCTCTCTCTCACAATACAATAATCTCCCAATGAACAACAATCAATATCAATATCCCACTCTGGTACTGCCCTGACCTAGGTCCTCTCGACCTTTATTTATACATTATAGTCCCTCACCGATAGCCTTAGGTCAAAAACTAGGTGTCAAAACCCTAATTACCCAAAACCCAAGGTGTCTAAAACCCTAGGTCAACTTGACTGTCCTTTTTAGGGATTCACCATCTTGTCTTTCCTCCCTTCTCGTGTGGTGCTCCAAAGCATCCAATGGTGGCTTTCTCTTCTTGCTGAGTTTTACTCGATCCATCTTCCTTGTTGATCTGTCATCCTCGATCTTTTCATCCAATGAATTTCTTTTCCGTACTTTGCTCCAACTTTTATGTTCTTTTGCTTACTTCGACCCAGTGACAATCACTGTGTGTCCCGCACAGTTTTCATTTGACCTTTTCTTCCTCGATATTCGCTTCCTTCCATAACCAAGGGCCAACAGGCCCCCAACACTCACCTGTGACTTCTCTCGAGGCACTTCAGATCTGATCCTTCCATTTCACTCTGACTTTGGACTGCACAATTTCGTCTTTGATTTATGTTTTATGCCTCCCTCCCCTCCTTCATGTAGACTATATTTTTTGTGTCTGGTACCCAGTTTCAACTGCACCTAGTACCTAGACCCTTTTATCCTTACTTTTACTGAGAGCTGCGAGGTAGTTGGTTGTCATAATACAACTTCAACTGACTACCATTTACTAATCCTTCTTTCCACTCTCCCTTCAATGTCTTCATCTATGGATCTCCTCCTTCCGTAATGTAGGTGATTTAATATGGTCTAAGCCAATGCGTTACGAACTTCTATGGATGTCTTATAAATTTACTGTCGTATACCAGTACTAAATCACCTTTCTTAAATGCCTTCTTCTTGATATGTTTGTCATGATAGGCCTTCTCTCTTTCCTTCTATACCTCCTAATGGAATCCTACAATAAATTTGTCTTCTTCTAGTTCAATCATTTGGGCAAGCCTCTCACGAACAATGCCAGTATAATCCATGTCTATAAATGCAACAATTCTTAAGCTTGGTACCATGTACTCCATCGGGACAACAACTTCGAGACCATAAACCAACTTGAAAGGGGTCTGCATTGTTAATTTCTGGCAAGTGGTTCTATAAGACCAGAGTATGGATGACAATCTTAAATCCTAGTCATCCCTATTCACACTGCAAATCTTTGTCAATGATGTCTCCAAGATCTTGTTGAATGCTTCAACCATTTTGTTTTCTTGTGGATCGTAAGGTGTACTCTTCCGATGGTGAACTACAAATTCTTCATTCGGGGCATCAACTGTCTTATTGATGAAGTGTGTACCTTGATTACTCATAAGGGCCTTAGGGCATCCAAACCTGGTTATTATGTCATCAAACATAAAACACGCAGCTGTAGTTGCACTATAGTCCTTGATTTCTCTTGCTTCATCCCATCTAGTCAGGTATTCTATCGCAATGATAATGTACCTTTCTCCTATGCACTTTCCTGGTGGGTTTATAGGTCCCATGAAGTCAATGGCCCACTTTTCAAATGCTTTTAGGGTCATCTATGGTGCTAATGGAATTTTATCTCTTCGGGATGGTTTTCCAACTCTCTGGCATACATCATAGGCTCTAGTATACTCTTTAGCATCTTTGTGTAACATAGGCCACCAAAGGCCAGCTCGCAGAACCTTCTGTGCAGTTTCTTTCCCTGCGTAATGTCCTCGTGTGATGCATTCATGAGAATCTACAAGAATCAGTGGGTGCTCCTCCTCCATCACACATATTCTTAGTATCTCATCAGGTCCCATCTTATATAGCTAACCAGCTATCAGTGAAAAGTTTGTAGCACGCACCACTAGTTGTTTCTTCTGGGAAATTGTATACTCACTTGGATCCATTCCTGTTGACAGGAAATAGAATATGTTTTTGAAGTGGTCATCCATATTCCTAATGGAGAGAAGTTGTGCATCCGGTAGTGTATCCTCTAGACTAGTGGGTTCTTCGCCATGTTCCAACCTTGATAAGTGGTCAGGTCCTTTGTTCATTCTTCCTGGCTTAACTAAGATCTCAAAATCATATTCTTGAAACAGGATAATCCATCTGCATATTCACCCCCCCATGGCTTGTTGACTAGGTACTACAACGTAGAGTGATCAGTAAACATTTTAAAGTGTCCTCCTAGTAAGTAATGGAAAAAAATTTGTAGCGCACACACCATGGCTAATCCTTATCTCCCTGTAGTAGTGTAATTGATTTCAGTTGTAGATAGCTTTCTACTGGAAAATGCTAATGGATGGTCGATCTCCCCTTCTCCAAGTTGTGCCAATACTTCTCCTAATGTAATAGAAGATGCATCGACATGCACATGAAATTCTCTGCTCCAGTTTGGAAAGACCAGAATGGGCGTAGTCACCATATTTTGTTTCAGTGTGTCGAATCTCTGTTGGCATTCGTCTATCCAACCAAACTGATATTATTTCTTTAATAAATTCTCCATTGGTACAATAATCTAAGCATATCCTTTGATAAATTTCCTATAATAACCAATATGTCCCAGCGTAGTGCACAGTTATTTAACTGAAGTAGGAGGCGGTAAGTTGACTATAATTGCAATTTTTGATGGATCAACCAACAATCCTTTCTTGCATACAATATGTCCTAATAATACTCCAAATGGTGAGAAGAAGATGCACTTATTCAAATTTAAAGAAATTTGACACTGCTTGCATTTGTGCAACATTAGTCTTAGACACTCAATATGATTTTTCAGCAAACTAAAAACAGTCTAGTCATCAAAATAGGCTTCTAAAAACTTATGAAAAAATTCTTTGAACGCTTCGACCACCACCCTAGAGAAGATGGTTGGGGAATTCTTCAGTCCAAATGGAATCACTGTGTGTTGGTAGGATCCCCATTCTGTGGCAAATATGGTCTTGTGGCGGTCCTCCTTGGTAATCCGGATCTGATGGTATCCTGAAAATCCATCTATAAAAGAATATACTTCTTGGCCTCCCACGTTATCAAAACTTCGTCTATAAATGGTGTAGGGAAAGGATCATGCAAACAAGCATCATTCAGCTTCCTGAGATCTATGCAGATCCTGATCTCGCCTATCTTCTTGTCTTGTACTAACATAGGGCTGATCCACTCCAATTCTTCAACAGGTTTAATAATCCATGCTTCTAACATTCTGTCAAGCTCAATCTTCACTTTTTTCTTATATTTTAGGTTCAATCTGTAGGGTCTTTTCTTGACTAGCTTCGCATTTTTTTTCAAATGTATTCTCATCTCTCCCATAGGTCCTTTGATACCCTTCATATCAGTGAACTTTGTCAAAAACAAGTCTTGATACTCGTGCAACAATTCTGTAATTTTTTCAATGGTGGTAGCATCCCAGTAATCTCCGACATTGGCAAGCTTTGGTGTCTCCTATGTCCCAATATTGACTTTCTTTATCTTGATTGGTTTTCCAATGAATGGCAGTTCAACTCCTGGTCCTTCCACATCCCTGTGGCCTTCTGTTACAACAATGGTTACTTTCCTCGAATCGTCATCTATGTCGGCATTAATGTTGTAACATCCTTGTAGTTTATGGAATGGCGTAGTCCATTTGTCCTCTTCTTGCTCTAAAGGGAGGCTAGATACCTCCTTAAATACTTTACGTTTTACAATCTGTAGTGCTTGATCTACTGAGGGAAATTCACTTTAAAACAAAAAGGTGGTTACAAAATTCTGAAGTATACCTTCCCAATCTATAGTGATGAGGCGCAACTCCTCTTGGATGTACCAGTTAATAGGGGTCATGTCTATCATGTTAATGAAGTTGTGTACCCATTGTTCTCGAGGAATGTCTTTCTAGGATTCTTCGTAGCTTCTCACATAGTCCTTTGGGTATCTTCAACCTGTGTACCTCACTTCGCATCTTCCTACTTGTGCTGAGAATCGCACTGTCATCAAGGTTCGACATTGTGCCCAGTCTGTAATATTGATTTTGTGCATCCCCCACCATCTTTCTGGTGTAGCTTTTAGGGCCTCGTCCATAGCCAACAGCCTCTATTGTGCCGGTACACTTGTTTCAAAATTGGAGAGGAAGGATTCTAGAGGATTGAGACCATGAAAGGTAGGCAAGTTACTTATTATTGTACCAATCCAACGAACTTCTTTGGTCAGTTGAGCGCATCTCCTTGTGGATAATTCATACTTATGGTTCTTCCAGTTATCCAGTGCTTCTTTTGAATCTTATGAACATGTGTTGTCACTTCATCAACTAAGATTTCCATTGGCAGTAGGGTTGATATAATCCTGTTGTTCGGTTGTTAGTTTATATATGTTTCCAACTCATATGCGTCGTCTTCCTCTCTGATGGGATTTGTATACCATGGACCCTCATCTGGATCTAAGGGTGAAATGAACCTAAGGCCATCTCTTTCAAATGTAATGCATCTTTTCTTTAAATCAACAATAGTAGAATTGTCGAAGGCCCAATCAATTCCTAGCAATGCAGGGTAAGAGAAGTTATCATCAACAATTTCAATTACCTAAAAATATGCAAAGGTCCTAACTCCATCGATGTCCATAGGGACATGCTCCAATCATCCAAATGGGCTGACAGCTTGCTGATTAGCCATTATAAGCCTGATATGAGAGTAGATCAACTTCGGTTTTCCCATTAGTTCCCAAGTTTTCTTCGTCATGACATTAACCTCCGACCCTAAGTCGAGGACCACATAGTATATATCATACTCTCCTATTTGAGCATTCAAATGTAATTCTTTGTTTGTTCTTCTCTTCTTACCAATCTGATTTACTTCCCTATTCAGTAAGGGGTCTACCTTTCCTAGCTCATATTGCCTGATTAGGTTCTATAACTCTTGCAAAACATTCTCATCCCGAATTAACTTAAGACAAGCATAAAAAAATTTGATGAGTTTACTTACCTCTTTTCCTTCTTTCGTTGAAGTTGATTGATTAAATTCCTTAGGCATTCCATACTCTTTTATTTATGGTTGCATTTTAGATGAGGATCCTTGGTCCCCCTTGAACTCCTGTCTTGCTTCCTCGAAGATTTGTCTTTATTTCCTTGCATCAAAAGCCTGAGTCTTCTCCACAGCTTTTCTGATACCTAATTCTTCTAGGATCTTTCTTTGGATTGTTCTATATTCTTCTATAGTAGCACCTCCTTGAGTAATAACAGTGACTCTAGGGTCTATTCTGTGTGGTTCAACATATATTAGTTGCACTTGTGGGTTATGTTGGGGTCCTCATATTTCTTGAAGCTTAGCCAGAAGCATAGGACATTCTTCTATGACATGCTCAAAAGAGTTACAATAACTATAGGTTATGCAACAATTCTGACAATCCCTTGCCAAGTGTCCTGGYTGCATGCAATTATAACGGATTATTTGTCCTTGGCCTCAGTCCATACATCCTCCTCCTCCTCATCCTCTGTATCCACCACGAGCATTAAAGTTTCCTCTCCCTGGAGAGTTGTACTTCAGAGTGTTTCCTTCTTGATGTACTTTTCCTTGAATATTGTATATGTCCCTCAACCTCTCATGCATGAGATCGTAAGCTCTACAATTTCAATCATCATGCCCCACTAATTTACAGAATGTGCAATACAAGTTTGTGGGTGTCTAAACATACTTATACATGTAATAGCACTCACCTAGGCGATGCCTATTTCTGCATACATCGCACCAGGGAAGGTTAACTTGCTTCAAGGGGCTCGATGCTCCTGAGGCCAAATACTCATGAAATAGGGGACAATGTTCCTTATCATGACCTTTAGATCTACATATTACACACTAGAAATCCTCTCTTTTGTCCTTCCCCTTGTCCTTCTTCATATCCTCGACCTGTAGAGACATACTAGTCAGTTGGCTCAAGATTTGGCTCATGCCTAAGCTAGAATATCCCATAGGTGTTGATTCAAGCTTCATGGCGATCTTCAAAGATTCTGCCTATGATGCAATATTGTGTTGCATAAGAGGGACCCTGATGTGTGGTAACAACACCGTGATGAACCATTCTTTGTTCTTTTCATCGAGGATCTGAAAAGTTAATCGGCTTGTTAGGGTCTTGAATCTCTAGTCGAATTCTGACACAGGTTCTTCTACCTTTTGTTTGATCTCTTTTAGCTTTGTAATACATTGTGACTCCGAATTAGGTTTCTTAAATTTTGCAATCAACACATTCTTGATCTCATTCAGTGGCTTAGGCTGCGCTAGTCCTTGGACAAGTTTCATGTACCAACTCAGCGCCCAGTCCCTTAGCATAGTGATGAACTAGGTTCTCTTGATGACTTCATCGGTGATACATTTAATATTCCACACAGCCTCACACAGGAACCAGTGTTGATTAGGATCCTTAGATCCATATCCCCTGAAGATAGGGAGCCTCATCTCATCTACCATAGAGTTCCCTAGGCTTCCTATCTAAGTATAGGTTTTTTTGCTAGTAACAACACTCTGAAGACTCTGGTGGTTCTGGCTATTCTTCCTGCTTGGTGCTATTGAAACAACATGAGGGTTAATGTTACTTACTTCAGTAATCTGTGTAGTTCTTGAGGTTTCTAGCTCACTTTGGTGAAGTTCTTCAGCTTCCCCTTCTTCTGTTATGGTGGGTTCTGAATGTTCTTCATCGGTTAGATCTACCTCTTCTCCATTGTAGAAACCCTCTTCTTCGTAGATTTTCTTAAACAGGTTCTCAAGGTGAACCCCTCTAAATATTTTTCCACTGCGCGTATGTCCAACTTTTGTGTTGTTGTCACTGTCTAAATTTCTGAACATTAGCCTTTTCAGGTCCAACCAATCTACTGTATCTTTAAGACGTTCTTTTCATGCAACAAAATCTTGATTCTCATATCCAAAAAGTGCAAAAAGTTTCCTCTGGGTCCTTTGAAAAAATATCTCTCGGCTTGGCTATATGATTCTACCCTATCAACAAAAAATTTGGTGATATACCCTCCAATGGTACTATCAAAACAATGATCTACTTCTCTGGATAAAATGTTGTCAACCATCTAGACCTTCTGGATCAATGCTGGTGTCCAAACCATAGGAGGTCTAGATCTGATCTTGAATTGGGTATCGGCTAACCTAGCCAACCATTCAAAAAACTCCTGGTGGATTCCTCCAAAGAAGATTTCATGAATGTTGGTGAACATGTATCTTTGTAGCCAATCTTCAGTACTTAGTTTAGGGTTCTTGTTCTGGGCTTCAACAAAGTCCCTCTCTTGATATTCTATCCACTTTTGAATCTCTGTCTTCAATGGGAAACACCTTGACATTCCCTTAAAAATATTACTATCCCAGCAACAAAACCATTTGTTGGAACAGGGGCAGACCTAGGTTTCACTCCAAGAGTGAACCAACAAGCCCTAGCTACTGGCCCTTTCGGCAACACCTGCAAAATGGATGTAGTCTCACCCGAAGCAGACAAGAGGGGGGTTGCAGGACAGAGGTGTCTACAACCAGAGGAATATCAAGTGGAACTAATACATCAATAATCCAACATTCATATATCTCTTATCAACTAGATTTACTCTGCACAACTATAAATCTGATCTAACACAATAATACAAATAACAGTATAAAAATGAAAGAGATCCAGACATCACTCACACATACAACACAAAATATACATGGTTCACCCTCTCTCTAGGGCTAAGTCCACGAAACTATGCTTATGATATATTAAAATAAAGCTTACAGTTCTGATCTATGCTCTTAGTCAGCAGATCTTCTCTCGTCTTCTCTCTATCTCTCACCTTCCTATGCACCCAACTGCAAGACTTGATCTTCGCACCTAGTTGAAGATCTTACAATACCAGAAGGCTCTCACTCTCAGCACTCCTCTCTCTCACAATACAATAATCTCCCAATAAAAAACAATCAATATCAATATCCCACTCTGGTACCACCCCGACCTAGGTCCTCTCGACCTCTATTTATACATTATAGTCCCTCACCGACAGCCTCAGGTTGAAACCTAGGTGTCAAAACCCTAATTACCCAAAACCCTAGGTGTCTAAAACCCTAGGTCAACTTGACCCACCTTTTCAGGGCTTCGCCAGCCTGTCTTTCCTCCCTTATCACATGGTGCTCCAAATCTTCCAATGGTGGCTTTCTCTTCTTGCTGAGTTGTCCTCGATCCATCTTCCCTGTTGATCTTTCATCCTCTATCTCTTCATCCAATGTCTTTCTTTTCCATACTTAGCTCCAGATTTTATTCTCTTTTGCTTACTTCGACCCAAAGACAGTCACCGTGTCTCCCACGTAGTTTGTGTTTGACCTTTTATTCCTTGATCTTTGCTTCCTTCCATAACCAAGGGCCAACATAGATGAAGTCCTGAAATGCAAAGTCTCGATTCGCGAAGAAGAGATCTGGACCATTGAATCAAGGAAGGTCATGGACCGTTGATCTAGCATGATGAAGTTCGTAGTTTAGGAGTTCATACATTGAATAAAGGAGGAGATATAACTTGGATTTTGTGAAATGTGAATTCCCAAAGTGCTTGGCCCCAAGTCACAACAAGAGTTCACACTAGCGAAGAATAAGGGAAGGAGCTAACATTTCTAGGATCTACTTCAGATATTGGGAGTTGGGAGAGTTGGGGTGACTCACAACAGAATATTTGATGTGCAGAGTTACAATGAATCTTTTTGATTGGCGAGTGGTCACAACCAATGGTCACATGGAGAGAGAATAGAGGAAGAAGCTACTATCCATAAGCTCCACTTCGGAGATAGGAAGTTTAGAGAATTGAGATGTCTCATACCAAGTTTCCCGAAGTCGCGAGTCACAAAGAACCTGTTGGGTAGTCGTATGGTCACCACTAATGGTCACGTGAAGGAAGGGGCTTAGAAGATAAAGAAGACAAAAATGACTGGCTATAACTGACAGAGAATACGAAGAGTTGTGATTTCCAGAGAAGCCAAAGAATCTTTTGATAATGACCATTGAAGATGAACAAATGCCTCTATAGAATGCAACAATAAGAAATAGAAAAGGGGCAGAGAAGAGGTGCAACGAAAAAGAATGCAGAGGCAACACAGAGCATAAAAGGTAGAAGTTAAGTTGAATAGGGTTGTAGTTTCATCTCATGATTTCTTGATTAGTTACGATTCAGTTACACTAACTAAATCATTGTTCTGGGACATTGGAATCATTGTTCCTGAGCAGTTGAATCATTGTTCCTGAGCATTGGAATCAAGATTCCTTAACATTTTTTAGATTCCTTACTTGAGCGTTGGAGATGCAAAGTCTAATGGATGATGAGAGTGGGAATAAAAGAAAAATTTCATGATAGAGAGAGGTTGTTGTTTCTCTATAAAAAAATAGTCGAACTATAAGTAATAAAGATAACAGCATGAACTAAGGGAGAAAATGCAGAGATGAAGAACATAAGTTGGACGGAGAAAAAATGTTGAAAACAATAGACTATACGAGAACTTAATCGCAAAAAGATGCCACCAGGAAGACACTGATGCAAGCAGAGTAGAGCAGTGTAGCAGAATAGTGACGAGACTGGTAAGGCATTGATAAATACTGTATCACCGTAATAAATTTCAAAAAGCAAAGATTTATATTTCAGGGTGGTAGGGTGGTTCTAGGGAGGATGGTTGTCCTTAGAGTTTTAAGTGGGTGCTTGAACACTGGGAGTTGTAGATTCCATCTAGTTGCAGCCAGAAAAACCAGGGTGGTAGGTTAGTGAAAGGGAGAACTATTGTTCTCTGTTATACAAGTTGGTGCCTGTGAGACTGGAAGTTGATGCTTCAATCTATTTGGTGTTGGAACACTCAGGGAGTTGGTGCTTCCTTCTAGTGGGTGCTAGAGAATCTAGAGAGTTGGTTCTCTCAGCAGGTTTCATCTTTTACAGGTTGGCATCTGTGTTTATGGAAGTTGGTGCTTCCACCTAGTTGGTGCTAGAACACAAAGGGAGTTGGTGCTTCCTTCTAGTGGGTGCTAGAGAAACCAGAGAGTTGGTGCTCTCAGCAAGTTGCTTCTTGTAAAATAGAGGTAGTTGCCTCAGATTGAGTTGGTGCTCAAATATAGATGATGTATAGAACATAAAAAGACTTCCTATCATTCGAAGAATAAGAGGTTTTCTCCCTTTATGGGTTTCCTCATGAATATTTGTCTCTGTGTATATCATATGTGTGATTGGTGTTTATTATTTCTGTTGTTCGTGTCCTGCACAATCTTAATGATCACTTGGAGAATATTAATAATAAATCTAATAGGCATATAGTTGTTTAAGAACAGTAACAACTTATTCATCCCCCCTCTCAGTTATCTTAGTTATTGCAACAATATTAGCCTATTAAACCTTGTATTTGATCAATTTAGAACTGTGAATCCATTTTCCCAATGGCCCATCTTCACTATTCCAACCAAACAATTCAAATCAAACAAACAAACCCTAAACTATCATAACTAGCCTAATATTTTAATATAAACAAATATAAATCTTATAGAGAGATCCCTCTCTGAAGCTTCCAGGGCTAGATCCTAGCTTCCAAAGTAGTTTTGTGTTTACCTCTATCATTTCTTTCACAGTCTTAAGAAATTACAGAGTGATGACATAGTGGTGACCATACTGGGGAAGAAAGGTTAATCTCCCTCGAGAAAGAGTATCAAGTTTTTAGATATGATTGTTGATGGTGGATAGTGATCAGACATAGGAAGGATGAAATCATCCACCTGTCGACTCCATTCTCAGTTATATCTAGATGAAAGAATATCATGGAGACTCCACTGTTAAAAATATTTATTGCTTGAGGAATTGACTAATGACTCCATTGGGATAATGAAGAACTTAGAAGTTGATACTATCATTTCAAGGTATGCATGTTTATATTTTTCACAAATTCATGGTTTCCCAAATCCTTTACCCAAGGATGAATATTTTTTGTGAAATGGTCCAAAATTTAATGGAGATGATCTGAGTTTGAATCAAAACCATTTATCATTTTTTTGTGATTTTGAGCTTCTTAGAGTCAAACATGAAGATTTTTTCCTTAGATTGTTTCATGATTCATTCCAAGGAAAGTGTAAAACTTAGGCTGAAGGTTTTCCTGCTAGATCTATTAGAACTATTACAACTTTCTGGATTGTATTTTTGGAAACATGGATGGAGGGGACAAAGTTTGTGGCAGACTCTACTTCCATTCAAAGATTTATGGAATGGAATGATATGTGCATTGAATATGGAGGTGATGAAAACTTTTCTGCATGTTTATATTCTTATTTAAAGTCGTGTAAATGTAGCTCAGAAGCCAAGATATTGTTTTTGGATGAATTTTCCAAGGATATGGAAAGAGATATCAAAGCTTTAGAAGTTTAGGAAACACCTCAAATTCCTCCATTTCCAAGTCTTCCTTGTGAAGTTCTATGTTAGCAGAAGAAATATTGCACATGGCTACCTTCGCCCTATAATTTGGGAGATCAAAAAACAACTTTTAACAACCATGATTTCTATGACCCTATGGCTGAATATATGAAAATATGTTTTAGTTTAATTTCACAGTTGTGCCTCCACTGTGAAAAGCAAAAGTATTATGAGTTTTCCTTGCCATCACAAATTCCATTGTTTACGTTTCTTAAGCACAATCAAGAATTCCAATTATGTGAGAAACTACTTGACTGGATTTACTGGAAATTTGAGATCACTTGATTCAACAATTGTCTTCGAATATTAGAGTAGGATTGTGTACATARACAAACTTTAATTTTTTATCATTCTTTTCAATTTTGGTTTGCAGCATAGCTTTTAGCTTTAGAGTATAGTTCATATTTCATAGTGACTTTGATTCAGTTGAGGATTGGAGCATATTTTCAATTGGTTAGTTCCAGATGTTTTATGGAAGAGTAGGTTTTAGGCTTGGAATCAGCCCAATGGATCAGGATACTAATCTATGGTGTTTTTTGGCACCTCACTGGGAGGATTCCATCCCCATTGGAGCCACTGTTAGGGTCCTATAAATATAGGTAATTTGTTTTTTCAGTTATCTATTTTGGAAATATTTTGGTAAGGTTTAGCCTATGAATCACTAGGTGTCATAGCCTAAAAGTGTTTTGATCCAAGCATCCATTTAGTTTTTGAAGTCTTGTGGACAAATCAAAGTATAGATCTTTGGGAGATTTGTTTCATATAAAATTCGGTTCAGATCAGGTTGCAGGTGTTTTCATGGCATAGGGCTCAGGAGCATCTTTCCAATGGTATATCTGGTGCTTCAAACTAACATCTTGATCAAAAGGTTAGAAAGAAAATTACTTTGCTTATGTTTCGTTGCGTATATGTTTTAACCAAAGTTGAAAAGTCCTATCTTGTAGTGCATAAAATCCACGCAGATTTTCCCCGGTGGCATCGTCCCTCCTCTTGATCGATGACCCTCATTTGTTTTCAGTCCCCTTTGACCTACCTACCTTTATCGACGAAGGGGGGGTCCGAAATTTTTTTTTCCCTCACTCTAGCCCTACTTAACATGGTATTCCCTCGTTGTTTCACACACCCCCCC